>APFE030742373.1:440-85895 GCA_000404065.3 Pinus taeda | reverse complement strand
CATGTATAAATATGCATTGTAACATTGAAAGGAATATAATGAAAAATCAAGCTGGTAGTCCCGGTTTTGGGATCCAGTGGGAAATCTCTGTGTATATGTGTTTTATGTGTTATGCTTCACATTTTTATTTTTCCTGTGATTTAGAATTCGTATGCAGGTAATTTTTGTACGGCGTTAAAACCTACACCAAGTCTCTCTTCAGCCAATCACGACTATGCCATATTCCAAGCATGAATGTGGGACTTATATAACACATCAAAAACACCAATCAATGTGGATGCCACTAGAGTTCTCCACCTACACCGTGAGGAATTTGAGTGGCTCCTAGTTTCTTAGGCTTTACTGTGCATCTGTAATCCAATCTAGGGATCACTAGGCCCTCCAAGCTTTACATATACTCTAAGCTTTACATATACTCTAAGCTTTACCATGAATTCCATCCGATAATCTCTATGCCCAAAAGAGAGAAAATCCACCTCTTGGCTTTATTGTATATCCCGCCATTCACCTGCAAGGATTCCTAGGCCCACCGAGGCACACAATTTGGATTTGCCACAACCCACAGTCAAGTTTAAGGGTTATTAAACCAATGGATTCATGCATCCTTAGTCTGGTTCAAGGAACACTACCACCATGTGTTTGTCAATTCAGAGATCCACCCCACTCAACTTTGAATTCAATCTGGCCATCCCACATAAATTGCATGAGAGACCCCATCTCATCAACGCTATCAAGAAACGGCAAGGCTAGTATGAATATACTGCTGCACATGGAAAAACCCATGCCATGGTAGAAAATAAACACATGCAATCCCATGCATGCTACATCTAGAAAGGAAAATACACATGCAAGTTGATACCTGCAATGAAGCTTGTTGTAGCTGCTTGATTCTACCTTTCCCTCCTTGATATTTGCTTCCTCTTGCCTACTTTTCCTCTCTTGCTCCAATGCCAAAGTGATCCAAGAAAAACTCTAATTTTCAAGAGTATGAGAGAGAGAAAATAATAAGAGAGCTCTAAAGCTAAACTGACAAAAGGTTACCAATTGATGCTCATAAGCCTTTTTATGAACGAGGCCTCTATTTTCTTCATTTTCCATTATTTTCCTTCATTTTCCACCTCACATGCAACTTGTGACCTTTCACCTCCTCTTTCTCCTAATTTCTATTATTTTCATAAATAATTGTGCCAAAACCACCATTTTTCCTTTCCAAGGCCTTAACCATTGCCTTTGCCAACTTCCTCAACCATAAAAAACCAAATGAACACCCCCTAGGATGTCTTGCCCAACATTCAGCTTGGAATAAGCATCCCATTCATCCATGGTTATTGTTTTTAAATTTCATTACATGGAATTTTCACCGGGGATGTTACAAGTATAAACTCAGAGAAGTAAAACAATGTAAATAATTACAAATTCCACCACTAATTTTTGATATGCAAACATATACTCACAACCGTTATTTAACCCCATGCCAATCAATTCTTCTGATAACTCTTCTTTGTATGTTAGCACCTATTTAAAGACATTCAAGGATGGTTGTTGTAAAACAACTTAAAATATTCAAAAATGAAACCTTGAGTTGTTATAAGGAAATACTAACAATTACTCACAAACTTTGAAATCAACCCTTTTCTTCCTTTGTTGAATTGAGGCTTCTGTGATCCATATCATTTATGAGAGAATTTTTCGGCGTAAATCACATGATATTTCATTTGTCGACACGTTTCGAACCAACCAGTGTGGTTCATCATCAGGACAAGTTTTATGTGTTGAATGAGTTCCATCTTGTTTTATTTTCTGTAAGAAAATATTTGAAAATTAATATTTAATGCTAAATTATTCTTTTATATGTGCAAATTCAATCATGATTACATACATTTGAAGCCTTTTGTTTTTCAGATGGCTCCTCATGTGATGCAATTATGTCCATTTCTTTGATCATCTCCTTATACATTCTTTTGTACATTCCTACTGACATATTTCGTATACCAATGCATTGATCATTTGAGATTTTCTTAATATTCCGGAAAAAGGTAATAAAATATTTTTATAATGATATATGAAAACTAAATATAACAAAATTGATATTAATAAATTAATGGTTTGTAGTAACATATAATTATCCCCAATATTTCAACAAGAATGTTGCAACTCCTGAGGCTATTGATTTAAATTATCAACCCAGGCTTCATACAAAGTTAAGAGGTGTCGATACTATATGTGTAACATGTAATGTGTCCTTATTTCATTGATCTGATGCAATGAAGTGAATGCCATGAAATTGTAGCCTAAACTGATTGCAAAAATGGAAATGTTACTCTATTTTCAAAAAGGAAACCTAATTACTTTTGTAGAGAGGAAATCCTAGTTAATTTTGTAGAATCGAAAGACTATTCTACTTTGCATGAATGTAAATGTCAATCCAATTTTTGGAAATGTAAACTATAACCTATTTATAGAGTGTAAATGGTACATCAAAATGAAGCCTATTCCATGCAATAGAAATAATAATGTTGGAAATGGAAACCATAGCTTAAGATGTATGAAACAAAATGAAATGATTCTTCAATCACTGCATTCAAGATAGATTTTGTTAGTCCAAGGGGTCTTGGATTGATGGTGATTGGGTGCTTTGTTAAGGGATTCCTTGATGTGAATTCACTGGTTCAATTCCCAACCTTGACAGTGGTGATATATTGGACATGATGAAGATGTAGTCCTGCCAAGCTTAAATTTAAAAAAAAAAAAATCCCCAATGGAGGTGTGTGTCGGCAGAAATATCCTATTAGGATGTGGGTCATGTGTAAGATCAAGATTGTAAGGGATGGAGGCTTAACCATAGTGCTTGCACATTTGGTAACGAAGGCATGGTGGAAACATGCATGTATGTAGTTAATGTCGATAGGACTGGCTAGTGCGACACCTTATTGGTATAGTGTTCTTGGGTCACTTGTGGTTGCTCGATAGGGAGGCCTCACTGGTTGGTTACCATGGTGTTGTCAGTTCCCTTAGTGTAATGTCTAACGAAATTGAGTATGCTATTTCTCTTCGCCCTATTCATCGCTCACCCTCTACAACCTATAGTCCTGTGGCAATTTGATGGGAAGGTTTTCTTAATAAGGACCTTGAAATAAATTTGAATCTCAATCAAGAATTATGGAAAGATCCCCCTGGGTTTTATTATGAGTTGCCTGCTTTCAATATTACTGTCTCTATCCTCTTTGGAATTTTACTCTCTCCCATGGGGATGTACTACATTTATGTGGCATGGATTATTTTATATGTCACATGTATGGTTGGTAATGCTTACTGTTTACTCCATTTGATGTCTCTGAAAGCATGGAATATTCAAGGTTTCTTGTGTCTGGTTCCATTCATCATACATTTATGTTTAGTCTCAAGCGGGATCAGGGAACCTAGGTATGTTGTTCCCTACCATGGGCAGTAGACCCATCTCAGTTTCAGGTCAATTGTTGGGTTCAAGCCTAATGTTAAGTGCTCAATGTCTTTATGCTATGATAACTTACTAGGTCTTAAAAGTCAGTGTAATTGTCGAGACCTCAAGCTACTTGGCTACTTCAAGCTTGAGGTTTGAGCTATCAGTATTCTGCATATTCAGTTTGGTTGATTGTGTTTAGCTTCAATGTTGATGGATGAGATCTAATAATGGATCAGGATCATAATGAATTATATTTATGTGATTTGATGGACTAGATCTGATTGCTAACACACATATTATCCTTGTATATGTAATAATTTGGGTATGTTTGAAGTCAGGAAGTGCAGCAAGTTATAAGTAAGTAATTATTGACATATATGTTGGTTCGCTTTGGTGAAGTTGTGTATACATGTTGGTTCGGCTCTCCCAAGTAGCATATGCACTCAGATGCATGATTTTTGATGATACAGTCTGAATGTTGTTGCAGAGTTCTGTGTTCTTCTCTATGTTCTAGTGACTGCAGCGTGTTGACAGGGTTTCAGTGATTTAGTATTGGGTGATTCAGAGATTGATGATGCTAGTGTTGATTGATTGTGTGCTTCAATGATATTGATGGGTCCAATATGAAAATTGGATGAAATGTTTCCTTCAGATTATGGTGTTGTTCTTCAGAAGTATTCAGTCTGAAAATTTATGAAACGTGGTTCTTGGAGGAAGAAAGAGAAGGTTGTAGCCTTCTGTAGGTCAGCACCTACATACTAGTACATTAGCTAGTAGAAGAGCTAAGGGGGTGGTAGCTCCCATCCATTAACAGCTGGCAAAAAAGTGAAGGTTGGAGCATTCAGTAGGCCGGCACCTATGTACTAGTAAAAGGATCGAATAGTACAAGAGCTAAGGGGATGCAGCACCCTTCCAAGAGAAGCTAGAGAACGAGAGAAGGTTGTAGCCTTCTGCAGGTAGAAACCTACGTACTGGTATAAGACTGCACCAGTACATAAATATTGTAAAATAAGTTTCTTATTAATAGAAGATAGAGACAAATTGCAGCAGGTGGTTTTCACCCACATTCGGTTTCCACCTTACATCTCGGTGTTCATGTGTGTTGATTATGTGTGATGATCTATTCTATTTTATTGCTCCTGTTTACTATTCATATGGCTAATAATGTTCTAATGCACTCATTAAGGATCAACTAACTGAATCATAAGTTTACTGGATATACGCTTGTTGCATTACACAGTTACGTATACACGCGGTTTACCTTAACTGAAGTAGTGTATATGAATCTTAATATGGAAATGAAAAAGTTATATTGCTTTGATAATACTGATTCATTCCCCCCCCCCATCTCAGTATTATTTCCAACAGGGGTCACCATTTAGCTTCATAAAAAATCCATGAAGCAACCCAATCTTACCAATTAGGTACCCCATCTCATGTCTGATAGCTTATCTCCAATTGGGAGACTGAAATTAATCAACATGCATAAGCATATATTCAAATGGATGAATGGATAGACCTGGTCCCCGACCCTAGCCACTCCATAGGTCGTACTTCACAATATAAGAAGATTGTTCACCTATATTGGTTAATGAAGAACATTGTTTCTAAGTCCATAATGAACCCTCCAGATGGTTCCTTTACGTATGATCCTGGTCTTCAGGAAATCCAAAAGGAATTTCAACTTATTCAGTTCCAAATTCAACATCAAAATGTTTGCCTCAGCTGCATTGATAAATGCATTCTGTTTCCTCCCTAGTCTGAACTACCGAGCTTAAGTGCGAAAGATTTAGCTCTGGTGGATTCCTCTGATGAATAACAATTTTCTTGGCATTTTTTGGCTTCAAGTTTTGTTTTAACTTTATATGGTAAATCTGTGGGCTAGGTTTTTATGTTTTTGTTACTTAGGTCTTTGAAGGTTTCAAGACATTAAATCATATAAGGCAATGTTAAACAGACTCAAACTTTTATGTTTTTGGATGGTGTAAAATGCTGTTTGGTGGCCATAAAACCTGGTTTCCCTTTGGGGAGGTTGAGGCCACTGAACTCCTTAAATTCTGGTTGAAACCTTTTTGAAGAATATGAATGAAACAATCCTACCAAGATTACAAAAAAATAGATATATTTTATCAATAGAGTTCACAAGGTACTTTGTAAAGAAACAATGAAAATCATCATTATACCTTTCAAGTGATGAATCTGTCCACTAATCCAAACAACAGAGATTAATTTATATGGAGAAAGGGCAATACTTAAGAGGTCTTTTGGTCTTACTTAATCGTGAATTCAGAGCTACATGTGCTACATGAGTGCTACAAGAGTGTTACAAGAGTTGCTACAGGAGGCCCTATTTTCCTACAGGACCGAGATAACTTGCCGAATTCCCAAGTAAATAGAATGCAAATGAGATGGGAATTTTATTATTATTATTAATTAGGATTTCTTTGGACTCCATTCCAAGTGAAAACACTGCAAAATACACATGTCAACAATTGCTAAAAAATAGCAGAAAATTACTACTCTAAAAGCCAGAAATTCAAGAACTAATGAGCTAGTTAACCTACCAAATTACTAAACTAATCAAGTGAAAATGATATGGGGTAAATTTTGTTATTAACTTAAATATTTTTATGACCCAATAAAATTTAAATCAACTCAAATGAAGGTCACTGAAACATTCTAAAAAATAACAGAAAATTACTACTATTTTGCTACGATGAACTTCCAGATTTTTTAGATTTGTGAACTAGTAAACCAATCCAAGTAGTTCCATGATGAATATGAATTTTCAAATATTTTATAAGGATGCATCATGTTTTTGACTTTCTAAATAACCTACAAAACAAATCACTTCAATCATTTAACCAATATGACCTACAAAAAAAACAAACATGAATAGTAAATGCATAAATAAGAGATGCAAGTGAAAAAGACATTCAAAGAAAATAAAGAAATTTTACAAGAGGGTTGTGAGTAATATGGAGGAAACAAAGCTTTAGAGGTTAAAAATGGCACCGAACTTCAATATTTGAATCAATCCATGTTCATCCCTACTAGAAATGGAAGTGGAGCTACTAAATAACAAGTTTTCTCCATAACAAGACCAAGAAATACATGCCCCTAGAGGAAAATTTGAATTGATACTTGAAAAAATTGATGGGGAATCATTCTCCTTGAAAGGAGGAAGTTTTCCCCTCTAAAGTCCCTCAAATAGTGGATCTAGTTCCCAACACTAGGAATTGAATTAAATGACAAGGAGCACATTCCTAGATTTTCTTAATGACTAGAGCTCCAGAATTTGTGCAATAATTTCATAATATCTTATTCACCTTGGTCCATCCTACAGTAGGGAGAAAGTTCATAGATTATATCCTGCTTCTAAACTTTATAATCTTCCCAATATTCTCACAATATTCCACAAAAATAAATAATATTAGGAAAAAATATGCAATTATCTCCAAACTTTCTTAATGAAGATATTAAAGTTAAAAATAAGTCATCTAATGAAAAATAAAAGTTTAATGTGTTGAAGGATGGTCATATGGCCCTTAATTAATATCTTATTTGGAGGCCCATCATATCCCCTATTGAAAGTGTTGATCGTCCTCTGAGAGACTTAGTGACCTAACTGTGCCTCATTCATGGCCCTAGTGGCCTCTCTCTTGTACATTCCTCAGTTCCTTCTCTTAAGTATCATGGTTGTAGGTTCTTCAAGGGTAAGAACAAAAATGTGGTTGTTCTTTTCATGATTGTTTAACAGTCTTTCAAGAACAAAAATATAGCTTTCCTTCTTGCAAGTGAAGTCTGCTGGATTGTAGGTCCATTTCATTCATACCCTCTCCCTTGACACCTTCATTCCATTTTCACTCATTTTTCCTAAATTGTTTGTGCATAGAAAAACCATAGTTTTTCTAGAGACCATTAGCCCACCATTTTCCCCTTGTGAAAGATGGGTTCTTGAAGTTTTTCTTGGTTTGGAAAGTTCTTTCACATCCTTTTCCAACCTGTTGTTACATTTTTACACCATTTGGACACCTATGAAACCCTCAAAATGCTCTCAGATGTGATCCTGTAACAATACATAACTTCCTATACTAGACCTGTAGCAGACTTGTAGGACATCACAAAATATATGAAATCTTGACCAAAATTGCACCTCATGCTTAATTATGTCCTCTTACCTTTCTATAACATATTCTAAGCCTTGGGCACAAGTTAGAAAGAGATTAGAGACCTCTTGGAAAGCCCCTTTTCATCACTGCGGTTTGAGTTCTATTTTGATGGTGAATGTCATCTTGCCTTTTGTTGCCTTATTCTTCTCTTTTGTGGCCTATATGACTATCTGATGGATTCTAGAGTTCTTCGTTTTGATTAGGTCTCTCTTAGGTACTGCCATTTTGGGTTTTAACACAATTTGTTCCTCTCCTCATTCTTCCTCATTGAGTTTTTCTTTTGTTTAATCCCCCTCTTCTCCATCTTCTTCTGCTTATTAATTAGCTTCTTCTTCTCCTTATTCTTGGATGTGGGCTTTATGTGGCTAAATCCACCTCCCATAGCCTTCAATAAAACTTTCCAAAGTTGGCAAGAGAATTCTCTATTTTTGCTACAAGTTTTAGATATTTCTGTGTAATGAGGTTTTTTAAGACAGAGGCAAAAATAACACTTTTCTTATATTACCTCGAGCAAGGTTGATTTCATGCTCACTGAAAAATAATTGGAATTTCCTTTCTTATCAGGCTCACTTCGAAGGAAATATCTAGAGTTCATTTTCTATTTGTAAACTTTTATCAAAAGTTTCCTATAGGTTGTTTTATTGAAAGAAAAAATGAAATTTTTGCAGGCTTATAGTTCACATTTGGAAAGGAAAAATATGTATTTACCCTTCCTTTGGATGTTTTCCTTCGAATCCTAGGGTTTGGGGATGCAATTATTCAAAATTAAGGTATTTTGTAGCAACTTCTACCTTCCTGTAGTATCTTTGTTTTCTCCTGTAGCAACATTGTTTCTCTTGTAGCACACAGTTTGTCTCTCCTGTAGCAACCCATGTTTCTCCTGTAGAAGCTATACCCGATCATGTAGCACTTGCAAATCAACTTTGTATCTCTTATGTAGCACCCTAGACAGCCCCTGGTAGGATCTAGCTTGATCTTTGATTCCTTATTGAGCCTCTCTAACTGTTTTGAAAATGAGCATCGATACAACTAAAGTTGAGCCTTGTTCTTTTATTTCTTTCTATGATAGTGGACTCGGTGTGCTTAGTGATCTGGTCCTCATTCCTTGTAATTATCACTTTCCCCATTTTGACTTCTCCACATTGCATGGGTGTTTGAGTAAACTACAATATTACTAGTTGAGGGTGGCCAATTTTACTGGCCACCTTCATCTTATAAAACCTTCTCTCATGTGGATTGTAAACCATTTTTTAACCATAATATGCTCAATAGGAGAGGTGAAGAACAATGCATGCCTATGCCTACATGATGTCGAGCTGCAGTAGATGCATGCATGCTTCTACTAAACCAGTGGTCAATCAAATATTCCCTAAAGGTTCTCTTCCTCATTCTTTCCTCATGCACAAGTCTTTATTTGAGAAAACTTGATGATGCTCTTTGATAGGTATTTTACTGATAAAGTTCCCTTTTACATGTAGGTCCCTTCGGTGCTTGATTTGGTGCTCAATCTACCTCTACTGGAGTGGATTGGTTGCCACTTCAAGGATGGTGTGGCTTCTTCAAAACTCAAGGATGGAATTTTTAATGCTCAGGGATGGTCAAGTCTTCAGTATGAAGCTGCAACAATCCTATGCTCCTGGTTCTATTGGATTTGTGGAAGCTACTACAAGATTGATATCTTTCCTATAGCAGTCACACAATTCCCTCCAAAACCTCATTCAAACCTTATTTTTCTTCATGAAATATATTCAGTGACTTGGATGAACCATGGTAAGCCTAGGTACAGGAACATAAGCTTTGATGGTGGTGAAAGCTTGTGAAGAAGGCGTGAAGGCAAAGTCTCTTTTCTTTCTTTTTTTTTGTTTTTTCATGAACAAAGGTGGAATCTTGTGAAGAATTTGGTTAAATGGAGTGGATGAGAGGTGAAGAAGGTTTTATGAACCTCTCTTGACATTTCCCATGGGAAAACATGAATTTGACCCATTTTTCTAAGCATATCTTATTCCTGTAGCAAATCCAGACACTCTTGTAGTAATTTTGGAATGCTCTAGTTAGGTCCCTATACTACTAGTGTAACCCCTTATTGTTATTAGTACAATTCCCTGATTATATTGTCTTTCCCATGTAGTCCCCATATTGTTATTATTGTGCTCTTACATTTTTATTGTTATGTCGACTTTGATTATATTATGACCCCTTAGACTCCTGTATATAGAAAGGAGGTCTTGTCATTTGTATCATATAAGAATTGTTCATTTGTGTAATGTAAAGGAGGTTGCCCCCTCAAAGAGGCTGAATTCTAAGGCGTTGATCTATATTTTCTATATTTTGTGAGCTAGTTTCATAACATTTGAGAAAACTTGATGATGCTCTTTGATAGGTATTTTACTGATAAAGTTCCATTTTACATGCAAGTCCCTCCGGTGCTTGATTTGGTGCTCAATCTACCTATATTGGAGTGGATTGGTTGCCACTTTAAGGATGGTGTGGCTTCATCAAAACTCAAGGATGGACTTTTTAATGCTCCAGGATGGTCAAGTCTTCAGTATGAAGCTGCAACAGTCCTATGCTCTTGGTTCCATTAGATTTGTGCAAGCTACTACAAGACAAATATCTTTCCTATAGAAATCACACAGTTCCCTCTAAAACCTCATTCAAACTTTATTTTTCTTCATGAAATATATTCAGTGACTTGGATGAATCATGGTGAGCCTAGGGACATGAACATAGGCTCTGATGGTGGTGAAATCTTGTGAAGAAGGCGTGAAGGCAAAGTATCTTTTCTTTGTTTTCTTTGGTTTTTCATGAACATAGGTGGAATCTTGAGAATAATTTGGTTAAATGGAGTGGATGCGAGGTGAAGGAGGTTTTATGAACCTCTCTTGACATTTCCCATGGGAAAACATGATTTTTGACCAATTTTTCTAAGCATATCTTATTCCTGTAGCAAATACAGACACTCCTATAGCAATTTTGAATGCTCCTATAGCATAATCGTTTTATTCATATCTATTAAATGGTAGATTGGATTGACCTAAAATTTGGTATGCATGTTGCCATCATCTTTCTGCATCTCCCATGAAGTATCTTGGCCAATGGATGCACAAATCTTGTAAAAATGGTTGTAGGTGATGTAGGCCAATTTCTTGAAAGGTGTGCACTGGAATTTGCTGAAATTCCTTGAGAAAGTTATGATCATCCATGTGCATCTCCTCATGAAACCACTAGGCCAATGAATGCACGGTTTCCAAGATATGGTAAAAACAATTTCTGCCTTATGTATTTTGGTCTCCTATAGCAAAACAAAACCTTGTAGCATTTTAGGACAACGAGGAAAATGAATGGGAAAGGCTTGGGAATGATGGGTGGATGTCGGAAATGGATGAAGATGATGGATTGATATGTGTTTGGTCCTCCTTGAGAAGTTTTCATAGAAGGTAAGAAGCCCAAGGTTGTATATTTTTGAATTTTTTCTTACCTCACTTCTCATTTCTTTCTTTTTCTCCTTTTTTGGCATTGACCTATTTATTTTCCTTATGAAAGTGGAGGAGTACCTGCATGAAAACACATATATGAAACTGGAAGAACAAATATATTTTTTATTCCTTCATTTTTCCATTTTTTCTCTTTTTTTTTCCATATTTTCTTTAGGCCTTTTATCTACCTCAATGAGATTTTCAACTACTAGATCTGCCTAGGCGCCTCAAAGGAGGTTTTCACCTAAGATATTTTCCATTTTTTCTTTCCAAACCACTGACCAGATCAAGGAGGTTTTTAATTAGTGAGCCAATCTCAGGCACCTCAAAGTAGGTTTTCACATGAGATTTTATTTTTCTTCTTTTTTTTTTTTCTCTTTTATTTTATTTTATTTTTCTATCCTACTCTACTTGAATAAAACAAAATCTCTTTCAAGTATAGGAATACCTTCAATGGAGCTATGCACACATAAAGAAGCCATATAAACTCATGTGTTGGCTCAAAATATATTCTTTGACATGTACATGAATATGAGAGACCAAATGCTTTAATTGGGACGAGGTCAGGAATTGTTGAAGAAGAGTGTGTTGCTACAACTTAATGATTGTTTCAGACCATATATCAATATAGTTGTGATGCCCCTAGTCCACTTGCACATTTGGATCCCTTTATATGTCCTCTTCTACCATGACATTCAAATATTCCTCTTTTTGCTGATTTTTTTCTTGAACACATGGAGGAACTGATAGTAAACATGAGGAGACTTTCTCAATCTAATATTTTGATGTCTTCTCTTCATCAAGTGTAGCCCATGATTCTTTGGTCTCCTCATTTCAATCTTCTTTTTTTGAATTTTGTCTTTCAATGACATCAAGAGAATCTCTTTTTTGCAATACACTTCTCGATCTAAGGTGAATACCATTCTAATAAAGAGGATTTATTTGGAAGTATTGTACA
Organism: Pinus taeda; assembly: GCA_000404065.3. Lineage (NCBI taxonomy): Eukaryota > Viridiplantae > Streptophyta > Pinopsida > Pinales > Pinaceae > Pinus > Pinus taeda. The sequence goes on along the minus strand of APFE030742373.1, from coordinate 73,847 downwards.
TCAACATTGTAAGCAGGTTGAGATACTATATTGTTTGAATTTGGAAATGGTTGTACACGTAGTTGAGTGGGAGTGGATGTTTGAGATGGATGTGGTTGGGGTTGTGGTTATTGTGGAGGTGGATGGTATATATAGCATGGAGTTGTGTATGCAGGATATTAAGGAAAATATTATGTATTTCTCCCAAAAGGTCCTTCCCAACCTTATTTCCAAGATTGGTTTTGGGGTTGAGATGGCCAAGGTTGCAAAGGAGGGGGTGTGTTCCAATTTATTTGAGATGGATACACATAACCTTGAAATTGTGAATTAGGTTCTTTCATCATACCAGATTGACTAGGCTTCCATGGTCTTCTTGGAGCTATATAACATAGCTGCTTTGGTTTTTGACTTTCTCCATTGTTCTCTTGGTAATCTTCCTCCAACCTTTATAATGATGGGAAATATTTAGTAGCATGTGATTATGTATGAATAACAAAAATATGTACATCTTATTTTTGATCATTTTTCATTCTTAACATTTATACTTTTTAACTTACATTGCTAAGATTTTTTGTTTTAAGGTGATCAGGAAAATTTCCAAGCTCAACTTGACTTACTGATCTCAAGGTTAATTGACTTACTCTTTCCCTTCCTCTTGATATGCACTTGCATATTTTGAAAATTTATTCAAATGATAATTGGTATAAATCACCTCTATTCATGAGATCAAGGAGATCAATCCAATCATCCCTAATTGTTCTAAGTAAGAGGTTTTTTAGTATGTAAAATCATAATAATGCAATTTTTCCCTCTTAACATTATACAAATCCCGACTGCGGGTGTTTGAAACGAGCCATGTACGAAGGTGGTGCGTCGACTGGGCAGGTGGTAGCCCAGTTGCACCATTTGTTATTGCAATGGGATGGCACACTGTCCTCACACTCCTACATTAAATACAACATTCACAACACCTTTCCAGCTCCCGGTTCATAGCACGATGGCGGTCCGGCTGTTCGTCACTCCCGCGGTTTTGCTCCAGACCCTCAGCTCTGTAATGGTTGCTGCTCTGAGCGATTCTCTGTGCCATTCAGTCATCTTGTCTCTGCTAGCTTGGTTCTACCACTTGGCTCTGGCTCTAGAGGTTCACAGTGTCACTTGGTCTCTATTTTCGTCTCACTCAGCGCATCCGCTCCTCAGGCACCTCCCTCTCTGCATTCACCTCTGTTTCTGCCTCTCTCTGTGCATTAGTTCCCTACCCCTCTATGCTTCCGCCCCTCTGCGTATCTGCCACTCTGTGATTTTGCCCCCCTGTGACATATCCTGGTTCATCAATATTCCGCGTGAACGACTCAGACTAGTGAGTAGGCAAGGCGGCTCATGAGGTTGTGCCATTCATCAGGACTCCTCCACCACCTCGGACCCATCCTCGGACGTGCTGGAGTCTGGTTGAGCTAATTACCTGCCTACCAGAAGTGGTAGGGGAAGAGGTAGATGGCGTGCTAGGAATGACGTCTGTGAGCACAGTGCACATCCCACTGCCCGTTTCTGCATTCCATGCTCCCTAGCGAACTCCTCCTTTATAATCTCGGTCACGATTGAAAAATGTGAGAGCACGGCTCATCTCGGGGCCCTGACAAAGCAGAGGCGGGCCAATCCCAATGTCGACCAGCGCCAAGTCATAGGAGGCATGTCCGTTGTGAACCCTGAAGCTGATGTAGGTCCAAGCGCGCTGGCAAGAGAAGCATTCCATCCATCAAACTCAAGTGACTCAGAGCAATTTGGGTGCAAGATTGTTGAGGAATAGCCGTCTACCTTAGTTGACGAATGAACCAGCCAATGCCTTAGTTTTTGTTCTGTAGCCGAAGTAGGAGTTTTCCTCCCTTTCAATCTACTATGTCCGTGCCTGTTTCAGGTCTTTTTCAACTCCACTTGATGGAGTCTGTCATTGTTTTGTTTATGTTGGAGTCTGTTTTAGTTCTATTTATGCTGGAGTCAGCAAAGTTTAACCTCGTCATGAATCGCTACATGGTTAGTTTTGGGGTTTTTGGAAAGGTTAATGTTCCTGGAAGTTATCCACTCTGATGTAAGTCTATCATTGGCTCCATAGTCAGGATGACAAGAATTACTTTGTCAAATGGCATCCTCAAGGCAAGAATCTTCAAGGCTTGCCTCACTGTAACAATTTTTGTATAATAATAGGAGTAGACCAATTGAGAAAAAAAAACATTATACAAAAACCTATCTATTATATCCTCAAGGTTCTCATCTTCTTTTTGATTCATTCTAAAGGTTTATTCTTTAAGATCATGATCTTTATATTTTTCTAGAAATATATTTTGCATATCATTCCATGATCTTATTGAATTAGTCCCTAAACTCATGAACCATTTAAGATCTCTATCCTTCAATGTAGCTAGAAACAATCTAAATTTTTGAGTGTTTAGTAAGTAACCATAAGATATAAAAAGGATTTCAAATTCAAAGAGAAAGGTTTCTTGATCCTCTGACCTCATATCATGGAAGTTGGGAAGGAAATATGGAGGGATGTTCTTCATATGAACACTGCTATTAGTATCTTGAATGGGAAATCCAAGAGGATCTTCTTCATTGTCATCATATCTTTCCATTTATTCTACGTTCTCTACAACCTCTTCTTCTTATACCTACAAAAGTGGATGGTGATATGGTTCTTACTGCACCATGTGATCAAATGGGGGGGTTACGTCTTAGAGAAGTAAATTTTTATGTTTTTATAAAAAAATTGAATAAGAATGCTAATGCAATGCAATTTTCTAAAATGAAATATGCCTAATGTAATTTTTTATTTTTATTTTTTTAGAAATGGATCAACTAGGAAAGAAAACAATCCATAGTTTGACACCTCCCCAACAATGGTGCCAAAAACTGATGAGCCCCAGTATTTGAACAAGAATGTTGCAACTCCTGAGGCTATTAACTTAATTTATGAACCCGAAGTTCATACAATCTTAAGAGGTGTCGACACTATATGTGTAGAATGCAATGTGTTCTTCTTTCATTGATCTGATACAATGAATTGAATTCCATGAAATCCAAGCCTAAATTAATTGCAGAAATGAAAATGCTACTCTATTTGCATAAATCAAACCTAATTACTTTTGTATAGAGGAAATCCTAGTTACTTGTGTAGAAATGAAAGACTATTCTGCTTTACTTGAATGTAATTATTAATCATGTTTGTAGAAATGTAAACATTAAACTATTTTTAGAGTGTAAATTGTACATCAAAATGAAGCCTAGTCTATGCAATAGAAATAGAAATGTTGGAAATGGAAACCATAGCTTAAGATGTCTGAAACAAAGTGAAATCATTCTTCAATCACTGCAGATAGATAGATTTTTTCAATAGGGTTCAAAGCCTAAGAGTCATGATTCAAGCCTAAGGGACAAAAACTAAGCTTTTGGAGCAAATCTAGTCAAGTTTACATGTGCTACAGGAGGTGCTATAGGAGGCCCTGTTTGTTACAGGAGCGAGATAACTTGATGAATTCCCAAGTAAATAAAATGAAAATTTGATAGAAACAATTTTTTTATTAAGTAGGGTATCTTAGGACTCTATTCCAAGTGGAACCACTCCAAAATAACCCTATTAGTACATGCTAAAAAATAACAGAAAATTACTACTCTGCAAACCGGAAATTCAAGAACTAGTGAGTTAGTTAATCTACCAAATGCCTAACCTAATAAAGTGTAAATTATATGGGGTAATTTTTTTTTTATTAACTTGAATTTTTTTTATGGCCCAATAAAATTGGAATGAACTCAAATGAATCTTATTAACATGTTCTAAAAAATAACACAAAATTACTACTATTTTGCTAAAAGGGACTTCCATAAATTCTAGATTTGTGAACTACTAAACTAATCCAAGTAGGTCAATGATGAATATGACTTTTCAAAGTTGTTACAAGGATTAATCATGCTTGTGACTCTATAAAAAACTTGAAAAAGAACTCACTTCAATCATTTAACCAATATGACCTACAACAAAAGAAGCATGAATACTAATGTAGAAATAAGAGATGCAAGTGAAAAAGACATTCAAGGGAAATAAAAAATTGTACAAGGGGGATGTGAAGCTCCTGGGATTGCCAAGCCTAAGGAAATTCATAGTCCTATGTAGGAAACCAAGCTTTATAGGATAAGAAAGGAACCGAACTTCATTATTTGAATCAATCCACGTAAATCCCTGCTAGAAATGAAAGTGGAGCTACTAAATAACAAGTTTTTTCCACAAGAAGACTAAGAAATACATTCAACTAGAGACAATTTCGAATTGGTAGTTATAAAATTTGATGAGGAATAATTCTCCTTGAAAGGAGGAATATTTCACCTCCAAAATCACTCAAATAGTGGATCTAGTTCCCAACACTATGAATCTACATTAAATGAGAGGGAGCACATGCCTAGATTTTCTCAATGATTGGAGCTCCAAAATTTGTACAATAATTTCATAATATCATGTTCATTTATTATCCAATCTTGGTCCATCCTCTAGTAGGGAGCAGGTTCTTAGATTATCTCCTCCAAATCTTCATAATTCACCCAATATTCTCACAATATTATACAAAAATATAAAATATTAGGCACAAATATGTAATTATCTCTAAACCTTCCTAATGAGCATTTAAAGTTAAAAATATTTCAGCTAATGCAAAAAGAGAGGTTTAATGTGTTGAAGGATGGTCAGTTGGGCATTAATTTATGTCTAATTTGGAGGCCCATAAATATATAAATATAATTCTAGAAAATCATTTTATACAATTAGGAATATTACCTTTTGAATGATTATTTTTTTGTTGTTGTATGCTTTTTCTATTGGAAGTTTGGCATGTCCCATTGACCATTTCTCTCGAAACACTTCCTATAATTTAGATATAGTTTCGTTCTTAGAATCATTGCATTGATTTTTGTATTGTAAGCAAAAAGTACGTCTATACGTTTGTTCCACTAGATCCCTCATATTTCTGTAAAATATTTTCCCCCCTTCATTAACCTCCAACACCACTCCATATGAGCTAAGGACCAATTCATCATCATTTACATGTCCCATAATTTTTCTTTTGTTAGAATGACATTGATCTTTTCCTCCATTGTTGCTTCCTATAGAACATTAAACATATATGAATTAATATATTGTTTGAAACAGGTTACCTAATATTCTTAAGTATATTATTAATAAAAAAAAAGACTTATATTGAAACGTATTTTTTCATTCACCTGATTCATCATTCTACGATTTTTCTATTAGGCTTTTACGCTCTTCTACACTTAGATTAGAAATAATATTATTGACATTTTTCATTTTGTGGCTCTGCATGACACACACCAACTAATAGATATTAGTTAAACTTATAGATAGTCCAAACATATTAATTTTGTAAATAATTTACAAATAACTTTCTTTCTCTGATTTTATCTGTTGTAATTGTGTCGATCGATGTTTTTGTTACTTGAGACATTCTAAGACAATTTTTATCAATATACAACCTGCACCATTCAATACAAAAGCTATTAGATAAATTTTACAAATAAATCAAATATTTTTCAGAGAAAAAAATAAATAAATAAAAAATCTGGTAACCGGTTTGTTTATCTAATCAAATACACCAAGATTTTAATTATTCAACACTGTCATGGAAAATTGATTTTAAAAATTAATTTTAAATTAGGACCGTGTGATTTGTAAGGTTAAATGCATCTCACTAATTTAACGGTGTTATTAGGAACAAATTCATTACTGCATTATATTACACCAGGAGCAATGATGAACAGAATCGACAGAATCAAAAGTGTTATAATATACTGGTTTCTTGAAATACCTAGGTAGCCCCAATGTGTTATATTATAAAGGATGCACCACGCAACATATAAATATTCTAAAAAAATAAAGGAGAGGGTTGATAGTATGATTTGTAAGGCTAAAATCAGTGGAATGATTTAACAGTGCTATTAGGAACAGGTGTGTCAATGTGTTATATTACACCGGGAGCAACAATGAAAATACTGGACATAATCCAAAGTGTTATAATATATCAGTGCCTTGTGTTACTAAGGTAGCCTCGGTGTGTTATGTTACATAGGAGGCACCACGAAACATATGGCCTTTTCTTAAGATGGAAGAGGGTTGACAATGCGATTTGCAAGGATCAATGCACTACAATGCATTAATGGTGTTATCAAGAACATACACGTCAGTGCATTATCTTACACAAGGAACGACGATGAAGAAAATAGATAGAATCAAAAGTGTTATAATTTACCGGTGCATTATATTACTCATGTAGCACCTATGTGTTATGTTACATATGGCGCACCATGCAAGATATAGCCATTTAAAAAAAATAGAGTGGGACAACAAGGTTTGGATCTAATTCAATAAGTGATTCCCCTACTTTATATCTAAAACACCCTATATATAGTAAGTACACAAACCATTAAATCTAAAACTCCTAAATTGAAAAACCCTAATTGTGAAGTGGTAAAGAAAGTTAAACCCTAATCTGAAATTATGCTGGAGGGAGCAAGGGTTTAAGGTAAGTATTGAATTTTTTTTGAATTTTAATTAAATTTAAATAGGAACAAAGATTGTAAACATATTACTAGTAAAATATATAATATTTTTTTTTTTTTTTGAATTGTGAATAAATCTAACATAAATTGTAAATATTTTAATAGTAAAATTTAAGATTCTTTCTATCTAGGGTTTTGAGCGAATCACCATACCTTTCAACTTCTGACCTTTAGGTGGATCCAAAATATTTTTCAACTCTGATTTGATCTTCTCTTGCAAATGATCTCTCTTTTAATTAAACCCTAACAAAAACTATAAAAAATTTATTAGTAAAATAACAATAAAATTTAAAACTTACTATGCAGTTTTTTGAGTGAATCACCATACCTTTTAGCTTTTGATCTTTTGAATAGTTATGTTGCTCCAAAGTATTCTACTACTACTGCACAGTGCTCATGGTATATCTATTTTGCAAATCACTCCCTTGAAATTTCGGGTAAAATAATGAAATGGTGAATAACTTTTTACTATTTAAAATACTTTATGAAATTAAATTTCAAAAAATCTATTACCGCTTGTTATTGAAATTTAAAAAAAGAAAAAAAATCAGATTTTTTTTATTCAATTTCTTTGCACATCGGTGCATTCAATACTCAAGCGCATGGTGTGTTTATATAAAAATCACACCACCGCTTCTGGGGCACCATAGTTTTTCAACGCACTGACATGATTAATTAATTTTTTTTTTTTGAAATCCTGAAATGGTGAGATTATTTTTTTAACGCACTGGTGTGATATATACTTAAAAGAGCACCAATATGGTGTAATTCGTATTTATTTTCTAAATTCGAGAAATAATAGCATTTCAATGATGTTTTTTCTTTAAGCATACCAATGTGTTTTAATACCAAAGAGGACTGATATGATAAATTATTTTTTATTTTTTCGGAATGCTAGAAACCAGTGCGGGTATTATTTAAATGCACTATTGCGCTTATTTTTTTTTGTAAGCTAGGTGGTGCCATTTTCTATTAACACAAAGAAACATTACAAAGTCAGGGTGGTCTCACCCCGCCCCGAAGGGAAACCGGGTTTATTGACCACCGATAATTTTTCATAGCTGCCCAAAAATAGAATGTTTTAAACTGGTCTTTCCTTGCCTTATACCCTTTGTCTATCTCCCTATTACTACCTATATACTGCTGCATATATATAAAAGCATAAAAGTTTTGCATGACTAAAGTAAAACAAAAATAACCAGATCCTAATTCATCAAGAACATGCCTTTGTTCACTGTTTCTCTGGATTAGCTTGCTGAGCTTTCTCTTTCTTCACCAGCACTCCGCTTGCCTCCAGCTGTTGTTGCAGGTCCTCCAGCCTTTTATCTTGCATAAGCAGGGTTATGACTATGTTCTTCAATTCCTTCTTCAAATTCGGGATACCCTGGGCCATCTCAGCCATCTCCATTGCTACCTGTTCCGAGGCTTTAGCCATGAGCCTTTTCATGACCCAGTATAAGTGAAGGGACTGCTTGTAAAGGGTCATTCTGCCTCTGGTATGACCAGGGTCAGGCATGAGGGTAATCCATTCCTCCATCTCCTCTTCTGATTGGGCCTGGATGGCTTCTTCTTCCCAATGTTCCATAATTCTCCTGATTTTGGGGTTGGATTTCTCCCTGTACTCTCTCTCTGCTATTCTAACTCTGTTGCCTATGGTTTGCCTGGTCCGTTGCATCCCATCTCCCTCCGCTGGCTCTTCCTCCTCATCTGGGCTGGGACTGCATTGACGTCCCCTTCGACTTCGCCCATCCACCAAATCCTTCCTCCGACGGTCGCCTCTTCCTCTGCGTCCTCTCCCTCTTCTGCAACCTCCCCTGCCTCTTCCTGCAAACTGTGCTGGGTTGCCTCCTTCATCGTCGATTTCATCTGCTGAATGACTGTTCCATCGGTCTTTCCACTCGTCGTTTTCCTGGCCAGCCTCCGGCTCTTCACTCTCCCCTTCTGAGATCTCGTACACAGGGATTTTCGGCTACGTTTCATCCTCCACCTTTCTTTTCCCTTTCCTATCTGCTTCATTCTTGCTCTGATCATCCAGTCCACTGCTGCGCATCCATCTTTTAACACTCCTGCTTCCCTCCGCCTCCATTTTCCTTCGACCGCTGCGGTTTTCACCACCCGCTTCCCTCCGCCTCCATTTTCCTTCGACCGCTGCGGTTTTCACCACCCGCTTCCCTCGTAGAGCTGCTTGAGCTGTGACAGCGAACTGAACCCCTCGCTTGAAAAACTTTGCTCTCCTCTCGGTGCTGTTTCCCTCTCCACCCTTCCCTCTCAGGTCTCCTCTGTATGGTGATGTCAATTATAGTTTTACGCCGGTGGTTAAGCCTGAGACTCACATCATTATGCCCTGAACTCGTCGCCGTCCTCCTGTCCCTTCCATCGATCTGCTGACCACCTCCACTATCCTGCCGACCGCTCCACTTGCCTGTGGCAATGATGCTGTGAACCTCACCTGCTACTGCCTGATCCATGCGCCGCCATCTCATATTGCCACTCTTCGCCACATCATACAGCCCGATCGGGCGTTCAGTTTTCTCTTGTATTAGCCATTGCTGCTTCATCATGATCTTGGTTTATTATTGTTTTGAGACCTTCCCAGCTGTGATCTCTTTCTAGGGAGGGCCAGCTTCTATCCAATTTACTGGCTGCTTCTCTGCTCCCCCAGTTTGCCAGGAAATCCGCCACCTTGTTTCCATTTCGTCGGACATGGTTGACGGTCTTGTAGTCAATCTTGTTTAATAGTTCCTCTATGTCTTTGATGATAGCTGCTGTCCACCAGCTTTTGGCTACTTTATCCCACCTTTGCCCGTCCTTGAGTTTCCGCAACATCTCAATCGTAATTTGTGAATCCCCTTCAATTTCCAAGTTCAGGTACTTATTCCTGACAGCTATCCTCAGGCCCTGATGAACAGCCCAAAGTTCAGCTTCATTGTTCGTCATCTCGCCTCCCCATTCAGCATACACCCATCTGGTTTTTCCTTTTCCATCACGGAAGATTCCTCCAAGACCTGCCGGGCCTGGATTTCCTTTCGATGCTCCATCAAATTTCAATTTGATGGAGTGAATCCCTGGGTAGCTAAATTGATTGGGACTTTGAACCTGGGGGATGCTTTTCCTCTCTTTTCTCGGGTAGATCATTCTAAATTCTAAGTTCAGCATTGAGGCTATTCTTCCTTCAGTTTGATCCATCTTCGAGTCTTCCTCATCCCAGCTGTCGGAGAGCATAGTTTCTTTGATTGCTTTGCTTATCTCTTCCCAAACTTTTTCTGGTCTACTGCTTTGCCCCCTGAATATTCTTCTATTACGCTCCTTCCAGATGAACCAGATCACGAAGTCGACCGCTAGATTCCATATTCTTCTGAAAACTCTGCTGTGGAATTGCCCTAAGCCCCATTGAACTATGGTCTTTCGGATATTAGTCAGATCTCGCATTGTTCTTCCAAATAGAGGTCTGATCTTCTCCCAGACACTTTCGGCATAAGGGCACTTATTTAAAAGGTGTTCTTGATTTTCTTCTTCCCTGTTACAGAGGTTGCATCTTGACAGACCTTGAAAACCCCTCTTCATGATTTTATCCCAAGTTAAGATCTCTCCTTTACTTACCAACCAGGCAAAGATTGTGAGTTTTGGCCACCATTTTCCTTCCCAAATCTTCTTCCAGTCTTTCCCTCCTTCTTCTTGATTTTTCCTTGTTGTCAGAAAGTAAGCTTCCTTTACTGTGAACTCCCCTCTCATCGCTTTACCCCATCTTAGGATGTCCTCCCCTGTCCTGTTTTTTATTTTCTTGAGATCCATTTATTTTAGGTAAATTTCCTCTATCTCTATGTTTATATTTTCGGTCCATTCTCCTGGTTTTTTCCATGCTCTCCATATATCCCTGTTTTCTCCATCCACCCAATAGTCCTTTACATTTTCCATCCCTATCCTTTGTGCTCTTTGTTGGAGATCTTGAAGAGTTTGTATTTCTTTCATCTTTCCTTTTTGCTGCCAACCATCTTCCCAGAATTTTGCATTCTCTCCTCCTCGGATTTCTCAGAAGGCATATTAGTTAATCAGTTCTCTATTCTGACTCGCTAGATTCCATTTTGATGACCCTTTTGGTGTGTCTTCAATTCTCAATTTCTCAGCTGTTTGTTCCGGCATATTATATTTGTATTCCCATATTTTCTTCCATACATCTATTCCTCCTTGTAGCCATCTCCACCATAATTTTGCACCTAAAACTTTATTGAGAATTTTGGGATCCGTCACCCCCAGACCTCCCTCTTCCTTCCTTTGGATTAGATTTGCCCAAGAAATGAGGGCCCATTTCCTCTATTGAGTTGGTCCTCCCTAGATAAACTTTCCAAATATCTCCCTTAGTTTTTCACAGACGCCTTTCGAAGCTGCTCTGATAGACATGGTGTAAACTGGTATTGATTGAAGAACAAACTTTAATAGGACTATTCGGCTGGCGATATTCAGAGATCTGAAGGACTAGTTTGTTAGCCTCCTCTTAATTTTATCAATAACTTCCTGCCAATACTTCATGCGGGTTGGATGTATGTCCAGTTGATTACCTAGATATTTGGCAGGTAATTCCCCTTGTTTAAAACCCAGGGTTCTGGTGAGATGGGCCTTGATGGCCTCCGGAGTGTTAAAAATAAATGTGCACGATTTCTCCTTATTAATCTCCATTCCAGAAGCTTCCGTGAAGACATCCAAGACTTCCTTGATTATCCTTACCTCCCTGAGACTGACTTACCCAAATAACATTATATCATCAACAAATTGTTGATGTGTGATAGCTAAATTGTTACCCCAAGGCTTTAGTCCTCTGAACTTATTTCTCCTAGTCTCCCTTTTAATAGTTCTCCCGAGTCCTTCTGCTGCTAAAATAAAGAGAAAGGGTGATATTGGATCACCCTGCCTTATACCCCTTGAGGCGTTAAAAGTCTTTGTTGGCATGTCGTTAACCAAGATTGAGAAAATTGGAGTGGAGATCATGTTGAATATCCATTCAATCCAGCGCTTTTCAAAACCATACGCTTCCAGCACCACACAAAGGTATCTCCAATTTAGGCGGTCATAGGCCTTTGAGAGGTCTAATTTAATCATCATTCCTTTCCGCTTGTTTTGATTTAGGGAGTGAATCATCTCTTGGGCCACCATTAAACCATCGAGTATTTGTCATCCTTCAACAAAACCCGTTTGCTCTGAAGAGATGATGCACGGTAGAAGCGGTTTCAATCTTTTTGCTACTAGAGTGGCAATTATCTTGTAAATAACGTTACACAGGGCTATAGGTCGAAATCCTTGAGCTTCCTCAGAGTTATTATTTTTAGGAATCAGAGTTAAAAAAGTGGAGTTAATACCTGACCACATTCTATGCTTTAGTCGAGATTCTTCAACAGCTTCCAAGATGTCCTGCCCCAGAAACTTCCATCCAGCTTGATAAAATTCAGCCATGAAGCCGTCTGGTCCTGGTGCTTTTCCTCTTTTCATGTTCATAACCACCTCTTCAACCTCTTCTATTGTAGTTGCTCGCATAAGGCCTTTGTTCTATTCATCTGTGATCAATTTTGGGATTTCCTTACATATTTGTTTTATTGCTTCCCCTCTGTCATCCTGAGTTTCTGTGAGGATCCCCTTATGGTAATCCACTAGAACTTGCTCTATTCCTTCTTGTTCTATTACTCTCTCTCCTGCTTCATTTTTTATTGAGAAGATCCGCACTATTGTGCTTATTATATAAATAGACCAGTTCTGTTTATTCTGATTATCACACCAGTGGGGCTTAAAAGCTATATAAAATTTTATTTTCTCATAAAATGGCATATTAATCTCAAATTACCCTTTAGGACTCATCCACATGAATTACAATATTTTATAGTATACATTTTCCTCTTAAAGTCATCTTGTTCTTGAAAACTGGCTTTAAAACTATATTGAAATTTAGATTGTGGTTATATAGTTCTCGAGATTAATTTTAGATATTCACACAAAATTTTATTTATTATTTTTCTCAAATACATGGACAAGATCTCAATAATATCAACTGGCCAATTCTTCAAATTCTAGCTCATTCCATATTGCTATTCAATGTCCTTCTCGGAATTCTCCCTTTCCATCTTCAGTAAGTTCAAATTTTATTTATATTTCTATTATCTATTTTTTTTTAATCCATGTCAATTTGAATAAAAATGAATAAAAATGTATGCAAATTATTTACAGGATCCAGATTCAAAATTGAGTTCAGATGCAGAAAAAAATTCATATTATTTTCAAAAACGCTGGAAACTCTTATCAAGAGAAACATATCACAAGAAGTGGGTAGATGAAAATGGATAACATATTCACCCTACCAATTGGAACATGTCATATTCTAGCCAAAATCACGGACCAACGATGGTAATAATTGTTTGATATACTGAAATTTCAACAAACCAATTACATTGTCGTGCTTAAAAATATCATTAATATAGTACTAATGACATTCAATATTTTTTGAAATTATGATTCTAGTGATGATGAGTGACCCACTTACCATCTTCCGGTGCACCCCACCACAATGTCAAATTGAGACAAGGTTACATTAATAGCAAGACTTAGAGAGGAACAATATGAAGAATGGTTGAATCAACCACCTATTCAATTTCCACTGCATCCAGATTCACCAATTAGGAATGACTACAAAAATAGTAGTCCTTCATCACAAGTTGGCAATGGAGGGAATCAAATGGCGATTGGTATGGATGATTACTTATGGGATACGAATTCCACGGAGGCAATCTTGTTAGATGCATTTTTAGAATGTTGAGCTAGGGGATGATGCTCATATCACTAGTACCTTATTTGAAAGCCTGAAATATGCTTCCACCATCCCTCTCTTTGGACCTGACAACAAGTCAAAGTCTACTCAATTGGGGACAACGATGTTGTTGTACAATGTGAAAGAAAAGTTTGGCATGCCAAATGCATGCTTCTAGAAAATATTGAGGTAATTGACTTACACGATTGATCAAGTTCCTTATATTTTGTCACACAATCAAATTTGAAATTGGTCAATTTTATGAATGTTAAATATTTACATTGTACAATTATATTCCCCACCAACTACATGACATTCAAAGATAAGTTCCTTCCAAGTGATAATGTCTTGTCGAGTAGCTATAAAGAGGAAAAATAGTTGTTGAAAATGTTGGATTTTGAGTACATATCATATCATGCATGTCCAAATTATTGTATTATATATAGGGGAGAATATGGAGACAAAAAGATATGTCCAAAATGTGGGCATGATAGGCATCGTAATAAAAAAAAAATGGTAAATAAAATGGTCCTCCTCATAAGATATTGAGACACATGCCTATACTCCCAAGGATTCAAAGACTCTTTTGTTGCAAACAATTAGATATGTTGCATGGATGGAATTCCTCACACATAAGTGATTCAGGAGTTATTTGAATCCCAATAGATTCAATAGCCATGAAGCATATAGAGGATACATGGTTTGAAAAATTCAAGGATGAAGCAAATTCTATCAATCAACATAGACATGATGGCATCAACCCATATTCCATCTAAAACACCAACTATTCTGTTAGGTCTGTATTAGTGATGAATAACAATATCCCCCCATAGTTTTCCGCGAAGAATGAACATCTTATGTTGGCTCTCAGAAGACAATTGAAGAATATGGATGTCTACTTATAACCATTGGGAGATGAATTTAAGGAATTATGGGAAAAGATACATGTATACGATGTATCAAGACACATCACAAAAAATAAGAGTTTTATGTTGTATGGCATATGTTATTACACCATACATGATTATTGAGGGTTAGGAGTTTGCTCTGGTAAATTACATTTTTATTGATTTGTTTAGTAACAATAATGTTTCACATATTAATTTAATTTGTTGTAATTGTTCAGATCTGAATGGTCAATAGTGTGCCAACCAGTAAACAATAATTTCACAGTTTTTGTAACAAAAGGGTATCATGGATGTAAATTTTGTGAACCTTATCTGAAGGCTAGGTAGTACAAACACCTACGAAATCCAGTGTATGATTGCTCTAGTTTATTCCTTCCAGAAGAACACCCTTATAGAAGAGAAAAATCTACTTTCAATGGTAAACCAAAGAGAACCCAAAGGCCTTCATTAATGACACCAGCTGGATGGCTTATAACATATGAGATACATAAGGAGAATGGGTTTGCATAAATGTTTGATTCAAATGGGGAGAATATGTTCGATGATCTAATTTTTTTGACACTTGTGTTGAGAAATTTTCCACTGGGATGAAAAGGAAATTTGTCTTTTATGAGATCCCATATTGGGTGCATCTTAAGATTTCCCACTTATTAGATCCCATGCATAAATTTAAAAATGTTTCAACTTATTTATGGGGGCACATATGATTGAAAGAAAGTGATGCATTAGCTATGAGGAGAGATATTAGTTCTTCTAAAACTAAAAAAATAAACATTGGCCAAGACAACAAACTAGAGGAAAGGTTGGCCCTTCTTGGTGTTTCAAAGTAGGTGATGTCCCATGGATTTTAAAGAAAGATGATATTTCTTTAGAAAATGAAGTTATAATGAATGTGATGGTTCCTTCTTTATATGGGTCTTCACTACGATGCTGCTTTACTGTGGATAACTATTTGTCAGGGTTGAAATCACATGACTATTTGAACCTTCTTAGAGTATGTATGTCAAAAACATGATTTTATTATTTTATTTCTATTTTTATGTAATGGGATATTTTATAATTAATTTTTGTATAATGTATTATTTGCTGTGAAATCTCATTATTCTATGCTCATGCATGGGTGTGTGAACCATTTTCCCCCCTAAGACCTATGACGTGCCATATCTAAATTATTTGCATTTGTATGTTCGATCAGATCAAATGATATTCATATGGCTAACATTGCACAGGGGCATCGAGAGATAGTTGATATTGTTCATATGTTTGAGAAGGAACTACCGACAAGTTTCATGAACTTGTAGGTTCATCTTCTAATTCACCTAGTAGATGAGGTTGAATTAGTTTGGTTCGTTGCTTACCTTTCAATGTTCTTCTTAGAGAGGTACATGAAGAAATTGAAAGTTTTTGTTTGACAAAAGGAAAATCCTAAGGGGTGTATGGAAGATGGGTATATATCGTACATGTATTTCTATAATCCTAGTGAGTACATCAAGTAGATCAACAGCACACCAAGTGCAGTGATTTGGGATGACCAAAGGGATGAAGGCAAAAGAGAAGGGGAGGTTCTTGAAATAAATGGAAAGAGGCAAATGATAAAGAGTAAGTGTAGGCTTATAATTTGTCAAATTACTACACAATAACTATTCACACTTAACTTCATATTAATGAATATTTTAATCTCATTATTACTATTATATATTTATATATATATTATATATATTATATATATATTATAATATATATATACTATATATATATCATTTATATATTATATATATATATATTAATATATATATATATTATATAATAAATTATATTCTTATATATATATTATATATAATATATTATATAATATGTTGGTTTGATTTCATCAATGAATTCAAAAATTGAATCCATCAACAAATTCATTCTTTCTAATATGGAAGTGACACAACCATGGGTCGTATTATACGAAGAGAAGAGGAGGAAATGGGACAGTGACAAGAAAGAATTCAAGCAGTCGAATGGTAGAAGTGGTCCTTATCCTAATCATTTAAAAGAAAATATGCCAATGACATGCCCTGACAGTTGGGTTGCTGATCAAGTCAGAGAGAAATATGGTGCATTTGGTCATTACCCATGTGTTGGAGAGGATTCGCTAAACATAGGGATTGGGTGCAGAAAATAGGCAATTATAATATCTTTCTGTACAATTTTAAATTCATATTTATCCTTTGAATTGTAACATCTATACATATTCATATTTTAAATTGTTCGAGGTATTAGACACATGACACTGTGATCTTTTTAATTTTTTATAGGTGCATTTGTTCCCATCTATGTGGGCATATGGACATAATTTTTGCATGGAGGATGCCGATGATGAATGCATGACATAAGACTATGGAGTGGAAGTCAAGTTCAACTAATCTAGTCGTACTAGCGACTGCAATCAAAACCTAATGCAGGGACATTAGGTTATGTTGGAAAGATAAAAGATATCGTTCAAGTGGACTTCTTTTCATTCTAATGTTTTCTTTTTAAGTGAAAGTGGTGGGAAACCTTTCATCAAAATAATCTAAAGGAAGATCATCATAGTGAGTTGATATCTATCAAATCTAGAAAGATGTGGCATGAAGCTATGGAGCCTTTAGTTTTCTCAAAACACTGCAACTAGGTGTTTTTTTACCAGATGTGTTAGATATAGATTGGTGGTTCGTATTAAGATATGACCCTAGATAAAAACATGTTTTTGAGGACAACATTGTTATCATCCCAAGTTCCGAGGAAGATAATCAAGGTGATGACAATGGGGATTGATTTTTACTTGTGTTATTTCATCATTTATATTATTGTTGTATGTATTTGTTTTCATTATTTCTGTAGGTATTTCTAATTACTGTTTCTCCCTCTACTGACGTCTCTACTACATGACTGACATATAAAATATATCAGCCTCATACATAACATACATTTATTAAATGAAAAATGTATTTACTAAGATGCAAACATAAATTTCAATTTAGAAAAGAAAAACATTATCAATGCACCAAAAACAGATTCATGTACCGGCTTCAATGCTCTGCAAAACACAACCGCACTATAGACAGTGGACACATACTTATGATGCACCATTGTAAACTAAAATGAGGTCTTATGCATGTATAAAATGTTGATTACATCTTTTTATCAACCATAAGAGAAAAAAATGGGCTTACATAAGTGCATGAGAGGTTTTAATTTTTTTCTTCATGGATAATGGAATAGTTTTGACTTTTATTTTCAATGGTAATTATAAATAAAAGTTGAATTAATAAATATTTTATGGCTAAGAATTAAATGATAACCTTTTTTATGGTGATTAAGAGGCATTTGTTCGACATTCAAATAGAATTGGTGATGTGTTTTTCTTTCCTATTTAGATTATGTAAAATACATATCTATTTTTATGTATTTATAAGTAAATTATTTAAAGTAGACATGTATTTATAAGTTTGGTAATAATAAGTGATATGGCTACATAATAAGGTATTGCATGTGATATATTATTAAAATATATCCTACCCAAAATGATCATTGAAGGTCATGAGCCCAATTCATATACATCATGTCTTTAAAAATCACGAGTCTAAGCCATATACATCACGTCGTCAGTTTGAAGGACCTTAATTGTACGAAAAGGTAGTGGTGTGAAAGACACACCTGGAAGTTTTCACAGTGTTTCGTGTGTGACAGAGAAGACCCATGAAACCCTAATTTGATATCTTTTCTCTGTACCATGGCCTTCTAATTTCACTCTTATTTTACCATTTTAACTAACAAAATTTAACAAAGTATAAATTGTTGTAGAGTTTTTATAACCCGATGTTTCAAACTACTGAAATGAGCCCATCTTCAAGGGAACACCATCTATGTTGAGAAGATTAATGTGAATCGTGGAGCTAATATCTTAGTATATATATAAAATGGACTCATTTCAATAGTAAAAAAGGTTGGGGTATAAAAAATCTACAACAGGTCATCCCACACTATTATAAAAATTATCTCTGCCTGTATGGACTCTCTATTAAAAAGTATAAACTTTTCAGAATTCTATTTTTGAAATCCATAGCGCCATGGCAGTTTGCATCAGGGACCTCTAAGATCCAAGTAAGACAATTGTAGTGTGTATATTGTAGGATAATAATTAGGTGTTCTCCCT
This sequence comes from Pinus taeda, assembly GCA_000404065.3. Lineage (NCBI taxonomy): Eukaryota > Viridiplantae > Streptophyta > Pinopsida > Pinales > Pinaceae > Pinus > Pinus taeda. The sequence goes on along the minus strand of APFE030742373.1, from coordinate 55,381 downwards.
CTCTCTAGCCTACCATGGTCAGACCTTATTGTATGAGTCCACAATTTTCTCCTGCTCCTATTGTTGCTCCCTCTATTGATGTCTCTGCTACATGATTGACATATAAAATGCATTTTTTTATTAAATGAAAAATGCATTTATTAATATGGAAACATAACTTTCAACTTAAAAAATAAAATCATCGGTGCACCAAAAACAAAGTCATGCACAGGATTTGGTGTGATGTCAAACACAACCGCACCATAGACAGTGCGAACTTACCTATGACACACCAGTTTTGGTTCATAAATTTAAATTTTCATAGTGGGTCATCACACTTATCCACTGCGGTGCACATATAACATTTTAGCATTGAAACGAAACATTCACGTTATCTAACACACCTATATATACTTATATTTTTAAATATTATTTAGGCAGTGCATTGGGTAAATATAATAGCACGAGTGCGATCAATACATATCAAAAAAACTGCAGTTGTGATGGTGATTAAGAGGCATTTGTTTGAGTTTCAAATAGACTTGGTGATGCATTTTTTTGCTTGTCTAGATTGTGTAAAATAAATATCTAATTTTTTATTTTTATGTATTTGTAACTACATTTTTCAAAGTATACATGTCTTTATCATTGTGAACATGATGTAATATTAGCTAGGAGAAATGTGAAAAACATGAATTTTAGTGAACTTCCAATAGAACAAACCCCCAATTACAAGTAAATTGATCACAAGCCTTATTTAACATTTCTTTATCGTCATCTTTAGAGATAAATTTTTAAATTTAAATTGGTAAGAGTTGCTATAAAGATTAAATTTAAATTGCTTGAAAATCTCACAACTTTAGTAATAAAATAATTTTTATAAAAACAGTTTTTTTTTTAAGTTGTATTAAATCTAAATTAATTATGCTGAGAGGCACTCTACAACTTAGTATGGGAGATATGTTGTCACATAAAATGAAATTTAAAAATAGTAAAATAATAATTGAAATTTACAAATTAAAAATAGGAATAAGAAAATAATTAATGTCAGCCATAATTACAATACTTCAATTTACACCTTAATCTTATATAACTTTATATAGAGATATAATGTTATGAAACCAGTTCAAGGAAAGATAGAAAAGACAGATCAACGGCTTCGAATTCATCCTCTTCGAGGGGGAAACCTCCTTTACATTACATAAATGAACAATTCTTGGATGATACAAATGAAAAGACCTCCTTTTCTATATATAGGAGTCTAAGGGGTCATAACATAATCAGAGGCGACATAACAATAATAATGTAAGGGCACAATAATAACAATAGTGGGCTTCTATGGGGCATAATAGTAATAATATGGGCACTACGTGGGTACATCAATAGAATAAGTGGGCTGTACTAATAACAATAAGGGGTTACACTAGTAGTATAGGGGCCTAACATGCCCCTCTCCTTCAAAAAGAATTGTCCTCAATGCTTGAGTAGTTCTTGATGCTTCTATATAAAATTCTTGTCCTCCCATGTGGAATATTCAGCGGGTAAGTTCTTCCACTTGATGAGGTACTCCGAAATTGATCGATTTTGTCACTGTCGGTTTCTTGTTTCTATGACTGCTCGAGGTTCCAATATGATTTTTCTTTCCTCTTCAATTTTTGGCAATATTGTTTGAATTGGAATCTTTTGCAACTTTTGAATAAGTGGCCATACTTCTTCATCCTTCTTCAATTCATCCCTTGCTTCGTTTATCCAATCTGGTTGGATAATAGAAATAGCACAAAACAGTGCTTCCACATCCTCATCCTTGAAGAGTCTTCGCAGTCAGTAAGGTCGCCATTTTTTAAGTGCATGTAGTATTGCCAACATTTCCTTCTCATAAATAGCTTGCTTGAGACATATCAGTAAAAATACCCAATCACCTGCATCAGAACTTTTTTCACTATGATGTTGATCTACCTGTTGTTTCATTTGATTTTGCACCAAGGTGGCGTTATCCTTTAAAAGTTGGAGAACTTGTTGTTGATGCTCGATGTGATACTTCACTACTTGAACCTTTTTCTTCTTGATATGTCCTTCTATCTCTAGAGTTTGAGGAGTGGTAATTTCTTCCAATCCTTTACAAGATGTGGTCAGATTCATTTCTTGATGCTCGATGTGATCTTTCACTTCTTGAACATTTTTCTTCTTAATATGTCCTTCTATCTTGATAGTTTGAGGAGTGGTAATTTTTACCAATGAATTACAAGATATGGTTGGATTTATTTCTTCTTTCTCAATGTGATCTTTCACTTCTTGCACCTTTTTCTTCTTGATATGTCCTTCTATCTTGAGAGTTTGAGGAGTGGTAATTCTTGCCAATGCTTTACAAGATATGGTATGATTCATTTCTTCTTTCTCTGGGGTGGGGTCCTGGAATATATCCTCTTCTTTTGATGATTCTTGATACTTTTCCTCCTCCTTTTCATATTCTATGTAAAATAATTTCTTCTCAGCACACTTATGACCTTTAGTGCATTTGCTATCACAATTGTAACAAAGCCCTTTTTCTCTTTTTTCTTCCAATTTTTGTGGTGTAACTCTTATAGGTTGTGGATGGCTAGGAGAAACAACGCTTCCTTCTTTATAGTTGTGAGGGGTACGCTTCATAGTTTCCATAATTTTTTCTTTCCACTATGTCACAAAGCCCTTTTACTCTTTCCAATTGTTGTGGTTTTTCTCTAAAGAAGGTGTTGCTCTTTGTATCCTCATAATGTGCTATCATTTCCTCCGTGAAAATTGACCACGTAACAAGTTTTTTACGAGAACAAAGCCCTTATACCATAAAAATTGATCCGGTTCTAAATATGAAGATGAAATACATACATTTTGTAACAGTTGTACACCATGTAGATCAAAATATTGCTCCATCTGACGTATCCAATTTACTGGATCCTCACCATCAAACTTCCTCATCTTTCTTTTTCTTGATTTTAGGAGCTCGATCTTAAAATGATTGTAACTCTATACTTTTGGATATTTAAGTTTTGAAATTGCGATTTGCAGTAGCCCTCTACGTCCTCTTTCTAATTCCACTAGTCTGATCCAAATTGGATTCTCCAAGGAAGAGTTATGCCAAATCTCCCACAGTGACCTGATTATAGACTAATTTAGTAGAGCGAAATTGTATGACGTGCCACGTGTCACTATTTCGACCTTTGGCTCTGAAAAATATATACAAGAAACTACAATCTGTCTTCTTTTTGTGCCTTCTTACGAAATTTCAATCTTATGTCCAAAGAGAAAGTTATGATGATTTTCCCGAGGTCGCCTGTTTGGAATGTAATTCAGGAGTCTGCAAAAAGACCAACTTCCTCAGATCATATATCCGCAAATAAAGCACGAAAAGATCTGAAATTTGGACCTGAGGTTCAGTGCAATTTCGTCTCAAATGGGTTTTTTGTTTTCGCTTCTGAAACATCGCAGAACAAAAGTTATAGTGAAAATTTCACGATGACCTACTTGGAGCAGCGAAACCCTAGAATCCAAAGCTCTGATACCAAATGTTATGGAACCAACTCACAAAAAGATAGAAAAGATAGATCAACGCCTTAGAATTCAACCTCTCTGAGGGGGCAACCTCCTTTACATTACACAAATGGAAAATTCTTGGATGATACAAATGAAAATACCTCCTTTCTATATATAGGAGTCTAAGGGGTCATAATGTAATCAAAGCCGACATAACAATAATAATGTAAGGGCGTAATAATAACAATAGTGGGCTTCTATGGGGCACAATAATAACAATATGGGGGCTACATGGGTACAACAATATAATAAGGGGGTTACACTAATAACAATAAGGGTCACACTAATAACAATAAGGGGTTACACTAGTAGTATAGGGGCCTAACAGTAGGCCTAAGGACCCTAATTCAACCCATAAGAAGCTTATATATACAAGGAGGTCGAATTCATTTGAAGAATTCACTCTCAAGCAAGTTTGATATCTCAAGAAGAGCTGGATAAGTGTGAAGCTTGTTGCTGGGAGGTTGAAAGAGGTGCACGTTTGGGGAAGTCTATAGAGAGGAAGAAAATCAAGATTTTGGTACCTCTCTTTCTCTGTTTCGTGGTTTGGGTTGGGAGATCGAAGTATCCTAAGATTCCATTGTTTCCGGAAGCTGCTACTTGGTCAAAGTTGTTGGAAGGGGTCGAAGATTTGGGAGGCTGACATGGTGTGGAGGGAAATTCTGGTCTTGGTCTAGGTTAAATAGTCTCAAAGAATACTATTGAAAGGAAGAATTATCTTGACTGGGCTTACCCCTCGAGAGGGTTTTTACCCTGGCATGTGCCTATATCTTGTGTCTCTTATTTTGTGATCTTCATACACACATAATCTTGTAATTTCTTGATGAAAGATAAGATAATAAATAAATAAAAGAAGCCAACATACTCACAAGTAATTATCAAGAAAGGAGAATCAAACCTTAATATAATTACTTTGATTTTCCAACATGGTATCATAGCTAAGGTCAAGAGAAGTCAAAGATCACTTTGATTCTCCATCTATGTTGAACTACATGATATTGGGTTACAACATTGTTGGAAGCTGGATCAAGAAGGTCATCTACTATTTGTTCAACAAGGTTAAGAGTCAAGGATTCTTTGCTTCCCTTATAGGTTCTCTTACTGATGACAATGCATAAATCATTGATAGTGGAGCATTGAGACACATGAAAAGTGAAAGCAAGAAAATTCACACACTATCAAAGGATCCATCCTCTCATGCAGTGGGATTGGGTGACAACAAAAGCTATGTTGTTAGAGGCCCATGATCAACATCATTGAAGCTAGATAATGGATCAAAGTTGCATCTTAACAACAATCTCTATGTTCCAGGTTTGAAAAATAATTTACTTTCTATTTCTTGTTTAGAATATAAAGGGGAAATAATTTCTTTTGCTGATGGAAAAGTATTGGTTTGGGAAGAAGACTCTAGCATTGATAAAGCTGGGATTATTGGAGTTCATGAAGGAAGTATTTACTGGGTCATTACACAATCTCCTCAAGATTTGGTTCATATGGAAATAAGTTCCATTGATCTATGAAATATAAGGTATGGTCATATTCATTAAAAGGTCATTCCTACTCTTAGTCAATTAGTTCATGGTATTCCTAATATGAAGTTAGATCATGAAGGTGTGTGCAACGGATTTTATTTGGGGAAACATACTAGAAATTTGTTTCATATTAGTGAAACTAGGTCTAAAGAAATATTATACCTCCTCATTTTGATGTGTGTGGGCCCATGTATGAAAAATCACTTGGAGGTCATCTCTACTATGTAACGTTCATTGATAACCATTCTAGGAAGACATGGATCTACTTACTCAAAACTAAAGATGAAGTATTTGATAAATTCAAGGAGTTTATGGTTGAAGTGGAAACCCTAACCGAGATAAAGATAAAAACTTTGAGGTCTGACAATGGTGGGGAATACACTTCTAAAGAATTGATTGCATATTGTAAGGACACATGTATTGAGAGGGAGCTCATTGTTCCATATTATCTCGAAGAAAATGGATTGGCTAAAAGAAATAATAGGTCAATTGAAGAAGGCATTCAAATTATGCTCCTTGATCAAGATCTATCGAAATTCTTATGGGGTGAAGCAACGATGATTGCCATATACATTCAAAATAGAAGTACTGATAAGAGTCTTGATAGTACTACACCCGAAGAAGTATTCACAGGGAAGAAGCTGAGTGTGGATCATCTCTGAATCTTTGGAAGTCTAGCATATATCCATGTTCTGAAATACAAGAGAAAGAAGTTGGACTCAACAAGTTATCAAGGGAACGTTTGTTGGTTATAGTCCCTCAAAAGCATATAGAAGTTACATAAAGGAAGGAATACACATTGAAGTAAGCAGGGATGTCATATTTGATGAAAATCAAGCTTACAAGAAATCAAACGATATTCCTATTGATTTTGATGACGAAGAAGTTCCCACATTTGAAGAAGAAGAAGTGCATCATGAAAACTCTACTACAAATGTCAAAGCAGAAGGACCAAGTGAGCCTATTCAATCGGTGGTTGTCCCAACCAAAAGGAAGAGGCCAAATTGGTTGAAAAATACATTAGAAAATGTTGAAGGACATGAAGTTGCAAAAGGTTCCTCTAGGGAATGTAAGAAACCAAAAAGATATTATGACTATGCTGCATATATCACAAAGTTAATTGGAGCCGAACCATATACATTCAAGGAAACTGAGCATGAAGAGGTTTGGAATAAAGCTATGCAGGAACAATATCAATCCATCATGAAGAATGGGGTTTGGGAGATCATTCCTAAACCTAGTGACAAATCAGTTGTCACATCAAAGTGGATCTATAAGATCAAACATGCTATTGATGTAAGTATAGACAAATAAAAAGAAAGTTTCATCGCAAGGGGTTTCTTTCAAAAGGAAGGTATTGACTATGAAGAAACCTTTGCACCTACACTAAGGTACACTACCATTAGATTGTTGATTTCAATGGATGCTACAATGGGTTGGAATATCCATCAAATTGATGTTAAGACCACATTTATAAATGGGACCATTGATGAGAGAGTGTACATCGAACAACTTGAGGGATTTGAAGTGAATAACATGGATTCTCATGTTTGCAGACTCAAAAAGGCCCTATATGGTTTGAAGTAAGAACTGAGGGCATGGTGTGCAAGAATGGATGCATATCTACTTAGAATTGGCTTTGTGAAGGGTTCTATTGATCCGAATCTATACATCAAGGTCATGAATAATAAGCCCGTCATTATTCTATTATATGTGGATGATCTATTCATCACAGGTGTAGAGCGAAGAATTCAAGAAAGCAAGAAGATGTTGGTATTTGAATTTGAAATGAAGGATCTAGGATTGATGCACTATTACCTAGGTCTAGAGGTATGGCAAAGACCTCAGGAGATATATTTGGGGCAAGGAAAGTACATCATCAAGTTATTGCAGAAATTTAGGATGATGGATTCCAAGCCGATGACTATTCCTATGATCACCAACCTCAAGAAGTTGAGGAGCTTTAACTCTAGTATCGTGGATCCTACCTCATATCATTAGTTGGTGGGTTCCTTGATGTATCTAGTGAATACTAGGCTAGATATATGTTTTGCAATGAACATTCTTAGTGAGTTTTAGTTGGAGCCTCGTCATAATCACTAGATAGATGCCAAACATATATTGAGGTATCTTCATGGAACTATACATCACTTCCTAAAGTATGATAGTAAGGAAGTTAATCTAATTGGATTCACATACTCTGATTGGGGTGATAGGGAGACTGATGGAAGGAGCACTACTGGAGGAAGTTTTAGTCTGGGGGCTTTTATGATCTCATGGATGAGTAGGAAGCAAGATCCCTTTGTGTTGAGTAGTGCCAAGACAGAATATGTGGTTGTATGTGAAGTAGGAAGATACACTGTTTGGTTAAGGAAGCTTCTGACAAATTTGTTCGAGAAGTCTTTGGGTCCTATTATGATTAATTGTGAAAATATAAGTTGTATCAATATGCCTAGAGATCCCGAGTTTCATTCAAGGATGTAACATATCAATAATAAGTTCCACTTTATTAGGAACTTGGTGCAGGATGGGATCGTTAAGTTACAGTATGTCCCAACAAATAAACATGTAGCAAACATACTAACAAAGGCTCTCCCTAATAAGAAGTTAAAATATCTAAGAAACCTGCTGGTTTTGGTAGATACTGGGTGATTGTATTGATGATAAGGAAATGGAAGATATTTTTTGAGGCTTTGCAAGTGAAGCATCACTTGGGGAGACATTTGATTGACACTCTGTGTTGATGTCTAGATCCCGAAGTTGAAAAGATGGTGTTGATTATTGAGCTCTATTTTGGATACACACCTATATGTTTGGGTTGGTGGTTAGAAAGTAATCCTGATGGTACCTATGATCACCAACCCCAAGAAGTTGAGGAGCTCTAACTCTAGTCTCATGGATCCTACCTCATATCATCAGTTGGTGGGTTCCCTGATGTATCTAGTGAATACTAGGCTAGATATATGTTTTGCAGTGAACATTCTTAGTGAGTTTTAGTTGGAACCTCATCATAATCACTAGATAACTGCCAAAAATATATTGAGGTATATTCGTGGCACTATACATCACTGCCTAAAGTATGATAGTAAAGAAGTCAAGCTAATTGGCTTCACATACTCTGATTGGGGTGACAATGAGACTGATGGAAGGAGCACTACTGGAGGATGGTTTAGTCTGGGAGCTTCTATGATCTCATGGATGAGTATGAAGAAAGATCCCTTTGTGTTGAGTAGTTCTGAGGCAGAATATGTGGTTGTATGTGAAGTAGGAAAGGAGGTTGTTTAGTTAAGGATGCTTCTGACAGATTTGTTTGAGAAGTCTCTGGGTCCTACTATGATTAATTGTAAAATCCAAATTTGTATCAAGATGTCTAGAGATCTTGAGTTTCATTCAAGGATGAAACATATCAATAATAAGTTCCATTTTATTAGGATCTTGGTGCATGATGGGATCGTGAAGTTAGAGTATGTCCCAACATATAAACATGTAGCATACATACTAACAAAGGCTCTTACTAATAAGAAGTTAAAATATCTAAGAAACCTGCTGGCTTTGGTTGATACTGGGTGATTGTATTGATGATAAGGAAATGGAAGAGATTTGTTGAGGCTTTGCGAGTAAGCATTGCTTGGGGATAAATTTGATTGACACTCTGTGTTGATGTTTGGATCCCGAAGTTGAAAAGATGGTGTTGATTATTGAGCTCTGTTTTGGATACACACCTATATGTTTGGGTTGGTAGTTAGCAAGTAAGCCTGATGGTACCTATGATTACCAACCTCAAGAAGTTGAGGATCTCTAACTCTAGTCTCGTGGATCCTACCTCATATAATTAGTTGGTGGGTTCCCTGATGTATCTAGTGAATACAAGGCTAGATATATGTTTTGCAGTGAACATTATTAGTGAGTTTCAGTTGGAGCCTCGTCACGATAACTGGATAGCTACCAAACATATATTGAGGTATCTTCATGGCACTACACATCACTGCCTAAAGTATGATAGTAGGGAAATTAAGCTAATTGGATACACATACTCTGATTGGGGTGACAATGAGACCGATGGAAGGAGCACTACTAGAGGATGTTTTAGTCTGGGGGCTTCTATGATCTCATGGATGAGTAGGAAGCAAGATCCCTTTGTGTTGATTAGTGCCGAGGTAGAATATGTGGTTGTATGTGAAGTAGGAAAAGAGGTTGTTTGGTTAAGGAAGCTTATGATAGATTTTTTCAAGAAGTATCTGGGTCCTATTGTGATTAATTGTGAAAATAAAAGTTGTATCAAGATGTCTAGAGATCTCAAGTTTCATTCAAGGATGAAACATATCAATAATAAGTTCCACTTTATTAGGAACTTGGTCTAGGATGGGATCGTGAAGTTAGAGTATGCCTCGATAGATAAACATGTAGCAAACATACTAACAAAGGCTCTTCCTAATAATAAGGTCAAATATCTAAGAACCTGCATGATTTGGTAGATACTGGGTGATTTTATTGATGATAAGGAAATGAAAGATATTTGTTGAGGCTTTGTGAGGCAAGCATCGCCTGGGGAGACATTTGACTGATACTTTGTGTTGATGTCTGGATCCCGAAGTTGAAAAGATGGTGTTGATTATTGAGCTCTGTTTTGGATACACACCTGTATGTTTGGGTTGGTGGTTAGCAAGTAAGTTTGATGGTACTTAGAGGGGCTAAAATATTGAGTCCACCTTATTCCAACTTGGATATATTTCCTTGGTCAGGAATATAGTCCATGGCATTGTGGTGCCTAAACTTTGAGTGACTAATTGGATAGATTGCCATGGTTAAGAATCTAGTCCATGGCATTACGGTACCTAAAAGTTCTTCATGTTTCGTATAGCTTGATATCTTCCATTGTATGTGTAACTTATGAATAACTCCCTAGTTAAGAGGGATTATTAGAAAATGTAACTATGTTCGGTCTTCAATAACGTACTTGTCAAAAGAATAAAGAAAAATAATTTTTATTGTCGTAACAATGACTTATTAAAGCATGGGTTTCATGCTTGAGTCATCCTTATATTAGTCAAATTCCCCATTGTGGACTCCTAGGATTAATATTGACTTTATAAAGTCATTGTACATTCAAAGAGACCCTTCTTGGGATTTCGAATCATGTGAAAAGGTTTTGTATCAAGTCAAATATGAATTATGTACCCTTCACATCATGTAACCCTAAGAGAGATCAAGTTGGCCTAAGGACCTATTGAAGCCCCAAAAATCGGGTCTACAACAAGGGGGATACCCACCCAGTCCGGACCTTGAAAGCAGTTCCTTTTTTGTTTGGGATGGTGGGTTCGACTGGGGATAATGGGACCAATTTCCCAATTTGTTTGTGATGATAAGAGTTGATGTTTTCCTTTCTAAAGATTTCTAAATAGAATGCTTTTAATCTAAATCTAATCTAAAACATGCAATTTTATTCTAATGAACGGAAACAACTAATTCTAAAACTATCACAGGATTAACTTTTCACTTATGCAATCTGAAATAGTTTCTAACAACAATTGGTAATAAAGATCATTCAATTGCTACAAGAAAAGAATTCATTAAAAGTGAATTGTTTCGTATAAGAAATTAGCTGAAACAATTGTGAGAAGCATATCGCAAAATAAGTTATTCATACATTGAGCATAAATAGAATGGTCACCACCGTACAAAAGTGCCAAATGATAACTTAAACATTCAAGCTTTCATATATAAACAACTGAACATAACATATTACTTGACACATAAGTAGAAATCATTAAGAGATAAAAGTACCATTGATAACAAGTCCTATTCATGAGCTTCAACAATATAGATTTATCTTCTCATAATTCAATATCTACTGAGAGTATAGAAATGCATTTCAGTAGCAGACATTAAACACAGATATCAATAAATCTAGTTCCATTCATTCATCAAAACCTCCTTAGAGGGTGCAGAAGTGCATGTTCTGAAGAAATGTTTTTGACAAATTTTTGGACCCCTCTCTAAATGCATGAGATGGGTTTAAATACTACTAACTAAAGACTAAAAATATTTTATTACAAAAATAGAGGAGGAGGTTTAAATTACTGTCCTCATCTAAGGCAAAAATAAATAAAAAATAAAATAAAACTGTATATGAAAATTAACTATGCATTTGTTCTCTAAGATCGTAAGCATTCAACATCGGCTTCAGGAACGTCGGTTGGCTAACCTCCGATTTTAGTTGTCTTGCGAAAAAAGAATCAGCGAGTGTTGGTGCTATTTTTTTGGCAGAATTTGTAAGGCATTTCAGAGTCATACATTGACTGTGCGGTTTAACCAAGTATTGCTAGTAAGTGTCCCAATTCAACTTGGTTAACTTCTTGATTAACTTTTCCATTTCTTCAGCTTTCTGTCTCCAGCTTGTCTGCAGTTGCTATGCTTTTGGGAGAAATTGTGGAGAAATTTATGATATTAGGTTTGCTCTATGCATATTTTCATTGACACAGTCAATGACATTGCTTGCTGCTGTCACTGCTTGTTCTGCCTTTTTGATCTGTGCATCCCACTTATTGAATAACATTTCTTTGTGGGATCCATTGATCTTGAGTAACCCTCCTCTCTTGCCTTCCTCCTATTCCTGCCAATTCAAATAATCAGAAATTTTATATCAATTAAATCATAATTGAGTCGCAAATCCACGACTTGTCTTGTGATTTTGTCGCTCATCTCGCAATGAGAGCTCCTTTGCAATATTCTTTGGCAGAGTGCCTATTGCTGTTGCAAGAGTTGGTCATTCAAGGCAAGGGTTTCTGAGACAAATTCTGTGACTTTAGAGTCATCTTTATGCATTTCTAACATGGCCTATAATTGGTGTTCCTTTTTGGCCAAACTGCTTTGATACCTCAACTACATCTATTGAAAGTCCTGTTGTAATTTTTCCAATTTTTCTTCCGCTTCCCAATTAGCACTGGCCTGCTGTAAATGTTGCTGCAAAAATAGGATTTTTTTCTTCTTTATCCTTAAGCAATAGCTATACTTTAGACGCTTTATCAATAGTAGTAGAAGCATAGGCTCAAGCGATCTGGGATAACTTAGTCAAATTTTCTGTAGGATCAGTGGTAAGGTCTCGCCAAAGGAAATCTAGCTGCTCTGCCTCAGGTGAGAGCACGTTGTCTAATTTTTGTTTCTTTCTCTGTCTTCTTACCACTTATTTGTGCTGTGGACTGTAAAATACATCTAGAGGAGGGATCTCCTCTATCTTCCGTGTGATTTCAGATGATGGGGCTATGGAAATGTACTCCGTTTCTGGAGCATTGATGAATGTTTCAATGCCCATTTCTTTCATTTTCTGTGCTGTATTCTTAGGTGTCTCCATGTTTTTCTCCTCGGTATTGATCAATTCATTAAATGTTTCCCATTATTTCTCTAGCTCAGTTCTTACTGGCTTTGTTGGCTGGATGATGGGAGTAGGAACCTTCACCTGTGTTGGTGACAAAACTTGTTGTTTTGGGTTCTCTTTAGATTGGGAAGTATCCCTAACTAACCCTTCACTTTTATTATGGTTGCTCTCTAATAGTTTAGACCATTCTGGTGATTCTTTTCCAGACTTGGACTTGTCTGTCCCCAAGATTCCACTTATACTGATGCTAGGAGTGGGTTCCCTTATTGGTTCCAAGCGCAACTTTTCCAAGGGGAGGTTTGCTAATCTCCATTCTCTATAGAGTTTGAACTATTGGAATTCTGCTTGGCCAAATTGGATTTGGGCCATGTGAAAAATGTCTTTAAGTGTGCTCTTCTGCTGGAATTTGTCGTCAAAGAGATCATCTTCTTTAATGAATACCTTTATTTTAACAACCGTAGTAAATTTTTTTATTACATTAAAGGGATCAAACTGTCTCCCTGGAAATTTAAATAGTGGTAGACTAAACATGTTGTCTACTTCTCTGAAAGCATGACCTAAATCAAACAACGAAAAGGCCCCACAGGCCACAGGGAATTGCAGCCAAAATGCCTTTTTCTTGTCTTTTAATTCTTTGCTCATTCCTCCAACCTTGCAGGTTTGGTAGGCTATTTCACGGGCCATTAACTTATTAGGAACATACAAGGGAAGTACGTGAGGGGAAGCAATGCTTCCCAATGCACTGATATAAGTGAAAAAATCTTCTCCGAACCATCTTCCGACAGGGAGAATATCAATTTCAGCTACGGGTTAAAATCTTGGGGCGTCTTTATTATACAACATTCTGTGAAGGGGTAACATAACTCCATGGAAAATTCTATAAAAATATTGGGTAAACTTAGAATCCCACAATTCCTTATGGTAGACTTGAATGGGCAAGGGATTCTGTATAGTCCACTTCCAACCCATGAGAGAAAATCTAGAAATAGAACATATTGCATCCATGACATAAGTAGCTAAAAAGAAAGGAGGATAAATCCTCTGAGAGGGAGTTCTTTTAGACCGATAATTCCAAATAGCCGAGGCTAAGTTATTATACAATATCTGGGCCCAATCCATAATAGTGGCATTAGTGGCCACATCTAATAGGGGTAGCCACTCAGATGAAAACTTGTTGATATCAGGCCTCCCAAATAGCCTACATAGCATTGTAGCAGCAAAACAATATGGAGAGGAGAGGGAACCATTACTGTACATACCATATTTGTCCTTTTTTTAATGGCTCTTCCTTTTCTGACCAGTTTTTGGTGCATTCCGCCAAAAATTTATTCTCTTTGGCGAATTTCTCCACGAACTGCTTGTTGTAGCTAGCTTGTGGCTCTGGTAAATGATACATAAGTCCTAAATCCTGTGGGGTAAATGACCCAATAAGCTCCTAGTTCTGAGACTTGAATTTCCTATTTGTTATATCAGTGTTGTCTAATACCCACTTGACCATGTCTATATAGGGAAGTATTTTAGGCCTTGCTGCTATGCGGTGCAGGAATGAGCATGCAAGTTCAGTAAGTGATGCTTCAGATGACCCGCGTGTATCTGCTGTAACTGTAACTTCCATAACTCTAGGGTTTTCTTCTTCCAACAGACTGTACATGCTTTCCCAAGTGGATATGTCATCTTTTCTGGTAAAGGTGGTGTCTGTGAATAAGGGCGTCATCTCTGTTTTCTCAGCAACCGGAGCTTTTCCCTTCTTTCCCATTACATTCTATACACTGCTCTATATATTGTTCTGCTTGCTGCTCCTGCAAGTTCACAAGTAAGGAACGAATAATGGTAAGTGATAAGGTGACGGGAAAGCTGTTTAATTTCGAAATCATATGAAATGTATCACCCTACGTGAAACAACCTTTCGATCAGATCTAAATCTTTTCTCATAAATGACCATCAATAAACCACTAAGTTGACATTAATGCCCATAACTCGGTATCGGATTACGAGAAATATTTTATTAAACAATGAGCCCTGTTGATCTGCGATAAAGTGATTTTACAATTTGCTTCGCAATATCATAGATCACCATATCGCTAATCCTTTTCGTTAACAATCATTTATTTCTTAATGCAACTGCAAGATGCGATTTGCGAGATGCTTTATCACATATCGCAGGATCGGGATGTTTTATCTTAGGTGGTGCTTGCAACATATGAAATCTAGATATGCGATGAATCTGTAAGGTGCGCGATCTTGCATCATCACATTTTAGCAATTCCGAAAGTTTGCTTACATGACATCCTCCTTTACCATTTTGCGATGCAATGTTTATTGTTAACTTAATATTTTGGGTTTTGCGGATGTTTTTCCTAAGTTTATGATAGTGTGTTTTATTAAAAGGGAATTGAAGTGCTAGTTTTTCTTTTTTAGAAGGGTCCCAATTTATTTAGTTTTATTACTAATACTAAATAAAAAGGGGGGTTGTTGCTGGCCGCAACAATTGGCGATTCAGTAGGAAGAACCAATTATCTCTGATTATCTTTTGAATTTTCTAAAAATTCCAAAACAAAAAAGTTTTCTGGAAAATAAAACTTTATTATAGAAATATAAAGTGCATGATGCTTTTAACCATTAACGATAGTTTGTTTCTTCCGTGCTAATTCTGATTATTTTCTTCCCAGAGCTAGTCATTGCATTTTACATCAGCCACTACTTGGTTTATAAAGATAAAAACAAGTACATCTCTGTAGATCAATTTTAAGTATGATCATTTGTCTTAGGTAGAGCCTTTGCTGCCAGCAGGCATTCATAGCCTCGATAGGGTTACCTGTTACCCAGTAATGATCATGTATCCTACTTCGAGAAGTATACAATTTTCAAAGATAAATCCATATCTACACTTATTGCTTTTGTTTTCTTTTAATTCTTAAAGAACAATGTCTTGGTTTGGTGGCCAAATTTTGACAGTGCCATTCACTTAATTTATAACTTTGCTAAACAAGCTGGCTCATGATGAGACCCCTTGTCTTTTGATCACAACAATCTTGAGTCATTGCCCTGTTTTGGTATGCAGTTTTGGCAATGTTAGCTAGTTATAATCTCTATGATCATGATAAGTCGGCTCTTGATGAGACCTCTTATTCTTTAAGTCTATAGTGCATCATTGGATTTCTCTTTGAAACTTGTAATTCCCTAGGTGGGGAGGAAGTCATTTGTTCCTTAAGAATAGCTCTGGATGACAATTATAGAGTTTTTTGAAGACAACTTTTCTACAGAGAACCTTTGTTTCGTTATTGATAGTTTTCATGACTGATATAAAAAAAATTCCCACTAAAGGTTGTTTTTATCAAAATTCGTAAGGTTGAAACTAGCAAAATTTTCAGGCTTGTAGGATTTGACTATATCTTTCAATAATAATGATTAATTTTCCAAATCAGTTCTATTTATACAAGCGAAAAACAAAATTTAAAAGAAACACTAATATTTTTTGTGAAATCCAAAGGCAACCATTTACAACCTATTTTATTATCAAAATAAAGCTATAAGAAATAATTTACAAAAATAGAAGAGGTGATCTTCTATGGAAAATATTTTTTAAGGATTTCCTATTAACAGGTAAAGATTCTCTTTTCCCTGCTAAATCTTGCGACATGAAAGTAGATGGACCTATAATTTCAACAATTTGGAATGGTCCAAGCCACATTCGTTGGAATTTAGAATGTTTTCCTTTTTCTTCGTGAGCCTTATCCCATTTCAATACTAAATCTCCAATTTGAAAATCCTTCCTAGATACCATGTTTGAATCAAAGGAAGCCTTTAATAATGCTTGATGATGAGCATGTGTAATTTTAGCCTGTTCTCGTTGCTCTTCTAGCTTAAGGATCTACAATTGTCTTAGTTGTAAAGATGAAGATGGTGTTTCCTCAATAAATTGAACTAAGGTTAAAGAAGGAATTGCTAAATGAGTTGGGAGAACTACTTCGTTCTCATAAACTAAATTAAAGGGAGAAATGCTAATGGAAGCCTTTTGAGTTATTTGGTCTGCCCAAAGAGCATACATCAAAGATTTGTGCCAATTTTTATGATTTTGATCAATAGTTCACTTAATGATTTTGATTAGGTTTTTATTTGTTGATTCGGCCAACCCGTTCCCTTATGGGTAATAATTGGTAGAATATTTAAGCTTAAAACCTCTTTTAAGTGCAAATTCAGTCATAGCATTGCCGGAAAAAGGTAAGCCAAACGTAGTAATTATGAACTGATCTATGAAATCAATGATATGTTCAGCATTAGCTGTCTTGAGAGGAACTGCTTCTACCCATTTAGTAAAATAATCTATAGCTCTAAGGATGTACCTATGTTGTTTAGAAGAGTGAGGAACAATCTCACCTATTATATCCAATCCCCATTGATCAAATGGTTGATCGATATTGACTGGTTGCAATGGCAATGATGGTTTCTTCTGTCTTCCAACAACAGTTTGACAAACTTGACATTTCCGTACATAACTATGTGCATCTTTAAATAGTGTAGGCCAATAGTATCCTGCGCGCAAAATTTTATGTGCTATTGCATCTCCTGCATAATGTCCACCTGTTGGTCCATCATGGAGTTCTTGCAACACTTTTTTCAGCTTCAAATTTCTCAAGACATCGAAGAAGAACATAATCATAATTCATCCTCAAAAGCACATCGTTTACGAGTTGATACTGCTTGTCTTTTAATCTTAGGGCTCTTTTATTTGTATAATTCAGATTTGAAGGAGCATATCCATTTTTAGATAAAACATGATATCAAAATATCTCGGTTCAATATCGTTTAGGCTTACCTCATACATTTGTGCCTCTCGATTAGAAGATGGTATTTCAGAAATAAGCGATGCTCCAGCCAACATCTTGCAAAAGCCTTGACCTTTTACAATATTTGCTGGCTTGATCTCAGCGTCATATTCTTGTAGGGCAGTGACCCAATTTTCTCTCTTTTCACTCACGTATTTCTGCACTAAGAGATTTCTTACCACTGGAAATGACACTATTATCTTTGTATGGGTCTTAAGAAGAAAGGGTCTAAAATGTTTGATTGCTTTGAAAACAACATAAGCTTGTTTCTCAACGTCAAAATAATTTAATTCAGCCCCTTGCAAATTTGAACTAAAGAAGGCAATTGGAGCTTCCGCTTTGTCTTGATTGGCTTGTGTGAGTATTGCAACATATGACTTCTCAGAGGCAAATGCATGCAAAATGAAAGGATCGGAAAATTTTGGAGTTGCTAGGGATTGGGAATTAACAATCGCTTGCTTAATTAGATTGAATGCTTCATACTCTGATTGGCCCTATTTAAAGGGTGAATTTTTCTTGATCATTGCTTGTAATGGTGACACAATTCTAGAGAAGTTTGGAACAAATATTTTAACAAAATTAATTTGGCCAAGGAAGGATTGCATTGCTTTCTTATTATGTGGTAAAAAATTTCCTTAATTCTATCTAGATCAATATGGATTCTAGATTTTGACATTATAAATCCAAGAAGTTTTCTTTCACTAAATGCAAAAAAGGACTTTTTTGGATTAAGTGAAATCCCATATGTTTGAGAACGTTGGAAGATCTGCTTTAAGTCTCTGAGGTGATTACCACATTTTTTAGAATATATTGTTATGTCATCCAAGTAAATCACCATTGATTTGTTTACTAATCCCTTAAATGCGATATCCATGGCCCTTTGAAATGTGGCACCAACGTTAATCAGCCCAAAAGGCATATTTTGATATGCATAAGTACCCCATTTGGTTCTAAATGTGGTTTTTAGCTAATCATCAGGATGGACCAAAACTTGGTTGTAGCCAGAGAAACCATCTAAAAAGGACGTTAATTCTGATCTTGCAACTGCTCGAAATATTTGTTCCATAGGAGGCAGGGGAAAATTATCCTTTTGGTAGTCTTTGTTAAGATTTCAGAAGTCAATACAAATTCAAATGTCTTCGTTTTTATTTCTAACTGGAACCAAGTTGGAAACCGATCTAGAATGTCGAACGGGAAAAATAATATTGGCTTTCAATAATTTATTGAGATCAGATTTAATCTGACTTTCTAGATTAGGATGGATCTTCCTCAGCTTTTGCTGGACAGGTTTTTCATCAGCTATCATCGGGATAGTATGTTGAATGATTGAAGTGTCGTAAGTCTTAAGGTCATCATAATTCCATGCAAAGACACTTTTATACTGTTTCAGGAGCCGAACAAAGGTTAATTTTTCTTCTGGGGCTAGGCCAAGACCTGAGTTGATATTCTGTGGCTTAGTATCCATTCCTAGATTTACTAATTCATAGTTCAGAGTCGAACTCTGGAGTTTTGAATTGGTAGACCTTTTAAATCTATCTTTCAAATCATATAGGTCTTCCAACTTGACTACAGATTTTGGTATGGCATTATTGGTGCTCTCTTGTTGTAACTACTCGTCATGTTGGTCCTCATCAATTATGTGATTAGTGTAAGATCCTCTTGATGTTAGGAAACTTACAATATCAGGGTCATCGTTAAAAATTCTCTAGTTGGTAATGTTAGTGTCGGTCTTGAGCCCTCCATCGGTGATCAAAAGCTCTTTGCATATGCATAGGTAGGTGTCTCATCAGTATCAGTTTTGCATCCCGTTAGGCATGCCATAACACTGATGGAGGAGCTGGCCTTTGTTCCCTTCTTGGCTTTGCTGGATCAGGTCATATAATTTGAATGAGCTTGTGTTACACTTGTTTTATTTTTGTCTTGAAATCCCAAGTCTTAGGTCTAGGTTTTTGGTCAAAATCACTGCAAGGTCATGAGTTAAAGGTCTAATAGTCCCCAGCAAGCCGGAAGGAGGTATGTAAATATGTTCCAGTGATATTTTTCATCAGCTACAGCTCATTTATACCTTGGATTTAAAAACTCTGTTTTTAAACCCAAGGTCATGTGAAATTTGCAAAAATAAGGAAAATTTTCAAAATTCTTCAGAATGCCGGCAATAACCCTAGTTTCCTCGCCAAAGTCCATCAGATAGTCAACCTGCAAAAAGAATGAAGTTAAAACACTCAAAAGATCAAATTCAGGCAAAGTGAACTTAAAACAGTGTTAAAGTGAATGTCAAAGCAAAAACATTAGAAAGTGGGTTTGATAATTTAATTTTTTCAAATTTGGGCCTATAAAGAATAAATTTCCTCTAAACATGCCTCATTATGCATTTGAGAGTTTGCAAAAACAAGTGAGAGGTCAAGAAGGCGATTTGCAGCAAGTTAGAGTCATTTTCAGGGGGCGCGACCACTCAAACTTGGTGCGCGACCAGTTGGGCGGGGTGCGAAAACTCAGCGCCACTTCTGCAGTGCAATTTTCTCAAGGGCGTGACCACTCAGGTGGGGCGCGACCACTCAGAGTAGTGGCGCGACCACTTGACCTGTTTTGTCCAGAAGCACTCTAAATCGACCAAATCGCCCTCCTACGTGCTAAATCGATCGAGGTAGGCACTCAATTCGTGAATGATGCTAATGAATGGTGAAATAATGATGTGTGTCATGGTTTTATCATTTAAAATTGCAAGTGAATGGATTAATTTGGTTGTTGCTAATGTTTGTAAAATGCTAGGGTTTTGTGACTGTTTCAAGTGTTTATTGTCCCATTGATCCCTTCCCTTTTTTCCCCTCTTTCATTAATAAGCATGTTTGCATCTCTGTCCTATTTCATTTGCACATAAATGTTGCTCTTCCCCCATCCCTAAGCTATAAACCCTACCCCTCTCACAAGCACTCAAACCCTAATTCCCTCTACCATACACATGCAAAAAACTAAAACAAAAAGAAAAGATACATTGTAAAGATTGAAGAGAGTCATGTAAATTTAATGTGTTGTATATAGTTAAAGAGCATGTACAAACCTCTCTATATCCTTGACATCCCCTTGTACATGAAACACTTTCCCTTCATGTGAAAATGATGAGTATGTACTCCTTAATGTACATGTAACCCTTAAAGAACAAAAAGAGCAGAATTTGCCTTATAACACACATGAACTCCTTAGTGAATTTGGTGTATGGTGTCCCTATGTCCCTCTTGATTCATGTATGCCCGTTTCATGTTTATTATCATACATGTTTTGTCCCATATGAGATTTTCTTGGCAAATGATTTCCCAATGTTAAAACGGTTCCTATATGCATGAAAATGTGTAAAGTTTCCCTTGAAAAATTCCCTGTTATTATTGTATATTCCCATTCCTTGTTAAAGAAGTTCCCTCCCCTAACATTCCCCTCATGTTTTTCCCCTTGAAACAGCATAGAGTTCAGTACTTTTGCAGGCAGAGGCAGCAGTCCAATTTGTCCTTCAGTTTGCCCATCTTGCTCCAAAACCATGTCAGATACCGAAACTTATGAGCAAGGTGATGACCATTCATCATCTACAGAGGTTGAGGTACAGCAGAGGCCTCGTAAGGGTGGCAAAGGTGGTCATCATAGGAGAGAGGAACCCACCTCTTTGGCAGCATTGCAGGCCTGTCCTTTGGCAATGAATGGTTTCCGTTATATGTCATGTTTTTAGTTCTGTGAGAGGCTTGCTCAGATTCAGCATCACAGGGAGTTGGCCCGTTTATTTTTTTTGCACCTTCATGATGGGCAGGTCACTCTTGCAGGGGTGAATTTTGTACTATCTCCGGAGATGATTTCAGAGGCTACCGGGATACCAAATGTGGGTGAGGTGTGGCCCAAGCGCAAAATGTTGGATTTTGTTTATTTTGAGCCATATGTCAGGCCAGCATTTGTGAGTCACTTGTCAGGGGTCTTTCCTTTCAGATTCCTCCGGGCAGAGTATGCTTCAATCATGAGGCTTATCATGCATTAATTTACATGCGAGGGAAGATTTTCACAGGTCTTCTCTTGTCACATTCGCCTGTTGATGCACTTTACCCGAGTGAGGATGATGAACATCCCGGTTTTCTTCTTCCAGGACATTCAGAGGATGGCGTCCATGTTTGAGAGGCAGTCCCCAGCTCAGCATCATAGGAGTTTGTGCCATCATGGTCTCATGCAACTCATTGTTTCTCATCAGTTGAGTCAGCAGGGCATTCCATGGGTAGACTTCATTTCTCATGAGGTCTTTACAGCGCCACAACAGCCACAGCTAGAGCCAGAGGCCATTCATGAGGAGGGAGGTCCATCACACCAACCCGAGATTATTGTGCCGAGACATGTTGTTTCCCCACTGCAGTGTACATATCAGAGAGGTCATAGGACCTTGTTTGCAGCAGCTCGACGAGTATTTTCTCCACAGCAGGTGGAAGGGGTCTCGTCATCATCATAAGATCAACGAGTGTTATCTCCACACCAGGTGGAAGGGGCCTCGTTGCCGACAGCAGCAAGGGTAGCCGAGAGGGGCAAGCATCCCATGATTGAGGAGAGAGTGTCAGGTGATCCGGTTATTGACCTTGACGCCGGTTCTCCTAGCACAGAGCTCAAGGATATCATCCGACAGCAAAGCACCGAGATTCATTCGCTGCAAACAAAATTATTGATGGCAAAATGGATAATCAAATATTTAGATCAGCGAAACAAACAGCTTGAGGATGAGAAAGAGTTGGATGACCTATGGAGGATTCGAAGTGATCGAGTCATCAACCGTAGGAGGCCCGGTGACTTGCTTTCCAAGGAGAGGGAATCCATGCTTATCCGGGTAAATACACACTTAGAGAGGTTGTTGGCTAAGGCCAATCAAAATAACAAATTGCTAAGGAACATGAAAAACCATTATTGGGCAAGGATGCATGTTTGCAAGGCGAAGATGAAAAAATGTTCCAAAAGGTTGTCCGAGGTCGCAAAAGGAAGCAGAAGCACCAAACCCGCTCCGTATCTTGGTTGAGGCCTCTCTCACTCACCATGATACTCATTATCTTCCTCCTAGCAGCAAACCCAAGAAATTTTGAGAGTTTTGAGGCATTTTTGGCATTTTTGAGAATTTTACAAGTTTTGGCCATTTGAGTGGTCTCACCCCGTGCGCGACCAGTCATGAGGACAGCTCAGAACAGGGAAAACTCTACATTTTGGGAATTTTCATGCAAAGATACACTTTCCTATGTAAGGGTTTCAAATTTTATGAAGATTTGGGCTCCCAAAAGCTCAAAATACATGCAAATTTTGACTTTCTGCCCCTTTTTTGAGTTGCAGAAAGCTGCCTTGGGAGAAATGACTTTTGAGGGGTCCAATCAACTCCAAATTCAGAAATTCCAATTGAGTTGGAAAGTAGACTCACAGACCTTTCCAACGAGCTATCTTGTACCTAATTTGGACACCGAGAAGGCCCTCAAACAGAGCTGCCAATGCGCGCGACCAGTCAAAGTCAGGGGCGCGACCACTCAGGGAAATTTGCCTGTTTTGACCAGTTCGGCCAGCAAAACACTGTTTTCACCTTGGTTGACTTTTGAAGCATGTAAATGATGGATTTTTGTGTAAATTTCATGTCACTTAGATACTTTTACTCCTCTTGACCACTTCTAGAAGTTTCTTTGATGTAAATGGTAAATATTTAATGCATGGATAGGTTTCCTAAGTTTTAGAGGCAAGTTGTTGTGATTGCCTATTATCTAGTGATTAATTTAGAATTAGTTGCAAAAGCTCCTAGGAAGCTGAGCTCGACCCCTAGAGGTGGGGAAAGGAGTTAGATCTTCTATATTATGCCTTCTCTTACTCATTTTCATGGTTTGACTCTAGAGGGAGAAGCTCTATTGTATATTTTACCTGTATCTTTGCAATTTTGAGGAAAAGGAAGGCCAAGGTTTTGCAGACATCATTGTGGATTCTTGTGGATTATTGTGTTGATGGTGTGTTTCCTACTTGTCATTGTAAGTGTGTTTATGTGTTCCATTTCTTGATCTCTTGCTGCTATTTAAACAAAAGAAGTGATAAAGTTTGAATTCATGCATGCCATGCTCAGCTTTCAATTTTGTTTAAATTTATGTTTTCCACTGTCTAGAGAGGATTCGAATTCATTGTTCACCCTCTTTAGCCTCTCTCCTTTCCTCCTTGATCATCTTTTTCAGCTAAAGGCATCAGCATAAACTCCTACCTTGCCCCAAAGACCCACCTGCAAAAACTGAGCTCAATCCCCGCACCCTGAATTGCACTCCCTCCAATTTGCCACCAAAAAACCCAAAAACTCTAAATCAATTCCCCTTATCAGTTTACTAGCCTAAAATCCTTATTCCTAATTGGTCAAACTCATCTTATTGAGAAATCTACCAAGTTTGACCCGAGAGAGCCTTCTCATACCTCGTAGGGCTAGCTACGAGCTGACAAAATGGGAATTGCCAACAGGTGAGACCATTTCAATGGTAAAAGGTCCTGCACTAAAAACCTAGTACAGACCTTAGAAAGGAGAAGCCAGGATATGCAGGCAGATATCAATAAATTCCAGGACAAGTTCATAGCATTACAAAACAGAGGCCTTCCTAGCTTGATGGAGCCCTCAGGAAGGCTACTTTCACATGAAAAATATGCCAAGAGGGTCAACACTTTTGCTGCTAATCAGATTGCAGAAACAGCCAGCACATCAGCAGAAACAGGGCCAGCATCAGGACAGACCCTTTTCAACAGGGTGGAGAGCTTATTCTTCATTATGAATAAAATTACTCACTTGTTTGATGAGCCTCCCAATTTCTATAAGTCTACAGAGGTAGATGAGACCATGGGGTCAATTTTGAGGCATCAATTGCCTACACAGGAACTCTGGAATAGTTTAATACAATTACTGTTAAACCAAAGCCAGTAATTATGTTTTTTCTTTTTGAAATTTTTAAATCGTCATGCACAGGAAAATATGGATATATTAGCATGTATGCAGTAAGAGGCTGAGCCAACTCAGCACAAACTATTCGGTCACCACAGCAGCACTAGCAAACAGAGGTGACAGGGCCAAAAAGCTACAGGAGGACAGAGCTGCACAGAGACGTCACTCAGCAGTTATAACAAAGCGTTCAACCGACTCAGTGAGCTCTAAAGGTCGAAATCTTCTGACAGGAGTAAAGAGCATTTTTGTTGTATTAAAAGCTGTAATAACTTCTTATCTACTATTCCTGTACGAGTTAATGAAGATATTTTATTTCTCAGATGACTCAATGCCTGAGATATTTTGTATGAGATACTTCTATATATTCCCCCTCGCATAAGTTAGCAGGGGTTGGACATTGGATGTCGGATATTATTCATATCTATTCTATTGTTCTTTTACTGTAACTCTCAGAGAAGTAATACAAAAGATGATGGAATTTCCAAAGCTCTGGGCTGCTTGATGCTTTGTGGTTTAGCTGAAAGTTATAGGATTCCTGCCTATTTCATGGCACAATAATTTTTTCTTATAACCCTTTGTTATGTGTTTTGTTATCTTTCATATCTCTTTCATGTTTCCTGTGTCTTACAGTTAATAGCAAGGAAAAAGAATAGTTCCAGGATTTAATCACAGATTACCCTGAACTCAATCTAAGCTATTCTGAATGTTTTTCTTCAGTGATAATAATAAAGGTGTAATTCTTAATTGCTACCCTTTCACACTATATCTTTCACAGTGATTATTGTTTCAGGAATTCAAGTTTGCTCCTGAAGAATATATCTCTTTCTCACACCCTAGCTTAGTGGAAAATTCTTAACTGCTTTTCACTAGTTGTTTACATTCCACCATCATAATTTCAATTTTGTTTCATGAAGTATCTAAATGGCCCTGTAACTCCAGCTGCTCAAACTCAATATTTCAAGAAACCAATAGCCACAGACTCCATTGCCCAATGGACTAACGTTATCTGGAGATCTCCACTTTAAGTACAGAAAGACATCCTTCCAACCAAACATAAACCAAAACCTTTACTTCATAACTAGCCTAATATCTCCACAGAACAGAGACAAACCTTAAAGAGAGAGCCCTCTCTGATTATAGCTGGGCTAGAAGCTGTAATCCAAAGATTGGTTAGTGGTTACCCCGACCGTATTCCCTTGGGAGTCATAGGGAACAACTTGGGTGTTAACATGACAGAGGGTTGTTTCCTGCTAATCAAGGACATAGAGGGAAAATGTTCTCTCTTTTGGAGTTGTACATTAGATGGTTCATTATCATTTTTTGATGGTGATCAAATTTTGAAGAATGGATGCGGAACATCGATTGCACCATTTCCTACACTTTTTTAGAAGAAATGTAGTCAACAAGGTATACGAGGGCTAAAGGATCAACCCAAGTGCATTAGTTTGCTATGGAGATCGTGCCTAGGGTTTCCAAGTGGATAGCCAAGACTGACTGAAGTCTGTGGACAAAAAAAGTTTGTAGTAGCTAAAGAGTAGGCGCTATAGCAAGGACAACAAGTGGTACTAAAGATTGTGGGTTGAAGGAACAAGTCCAGAATGGAAGACAAGTTTAGGAAGGAAGTTATTCTAGAGCCAGAGGGAGCTGAGTCCTTACTGATGTATTCGTTTTGGAGTCTTTATGCTTGTATGATATGGAAGACTTAGGTTTTGTAAACCCTTGAGAAGACTTTCAGATGGACCTCGTTAATTCTTGCAAGGAGGAAGGGATCTAGAGGAAGTTGACAATCCTCTACAACCATCAATAATTTCTTCCTTAATCAAGAGATACGTACTTCATATCTTTCTCCCTTGATTATTGTTATTTTTCCTTGGTGAGCCCCTTGTCTTTATATTTTTTGCTTGGTTATAATTGTTTCTTGCATGGTCTCTTGAATGAGCTTTGTAGGTACATCGTGAAGGTTGCGAAAGCAATGATTTTGGCAGGAAATGGCAACATCAGGAAGAACAAAGCAAGGCTTGTGACAAGAGGGTTCTCCCACTAAGAGGGAGCAACAATATCAGGACTTGCTTCACATGATAGAGGGAGCAACAGTGGTAGGACTTGCTCACGTGACAGAGGGAGAAGCAAGGAATACCACAAGAAGACTTGCTTCAGAAGTCAGAAGGACATGGTCAAGTCACTTCATCTGAGACAGGATACAAAGAGGAGCAAGAGTTCTCTAGTACATATCCACATATGAGCAGATTGTGGACATATTTCAAAGACGAGCTTAGTATGATGTTGAATGTCTCCCACATTGAAAGGGAATGATGAAATCTTTGTAGGAATTGGGCAAACCATCTCCTAAAGGCATACGGGACTTTGATCAAGGGAGATGGAAAGCTTCACCCTTGAAGCTAGAAGGACATGGTTTGGTCTTATAGGACTTTGACTAGAAAGATGAATGGCCCAAGGCCATTACAAGGGCAATTATAGGAAACATCCACCTTTGAAGCCAAAAGGACTTGGCTAGGTCACTTGAGAGTTCAATGACTCAAGGAAATTGTAGGATTAGACAAATCTTCTCCTTAGAAGCCGAAAGGACTTGGCTAGGTCGACCAAAGGAGATAGTTGTAGTTCACCTTTGAAGCCAAAAGGAATTGGTTGTGTCATAAAAGACTTTGACTAGAAAGGTGAATGGTCCAAAGGCAAACTCTATCCTAAGATGCCAAAAGTACTTGGCTGCTAGAAGGACTTGGCTAGGTCATGACCGGAGGAGATTGATACATTTTCCTAAGGAGTCATAAAAGACTTTGGCCAAAAGCTTTGCATACTCATGTACATATGAGAAGTTATATTGCCCACTCCAGGATGGAGTTATTTATAGACATGCATCAACATAACAAACTCATAAACTCTTCTTAAGGAAGGAGAAATTTAAGCTAAAGGAAAATATGTTGTAGCGAAGGAGAATACCTACCTAGTTAAGAGGTAGTGTTGATTTTTGTGTAGCATTTCGAGGTATTCCCGCATGCCAAGAGGTGTCTTAAGTTGTCCTAGAAATATTATGGTTTAAAATAAAATAAATCTTATTTTTGGGTTTCATGTAGGCTCAAAATGGACAAGCCAAACCAACCATGAAAGGGTGTGTCCCTTGGAGTAAATACACCCATTCAACTTGTATATATATACACACATACATGATGTGACACCTCATTTGATTTCTCACTCACAATCATCTCTCTTCTATAGAAGACACTCGTGGGAGCAAAAAGGGGATGAAATGACTAAAATTTGGACTTGGTGTTTTTTGCACATTTGTAAACCTTGTTGAAGAAGCATAGTTTTAAAATTCGGTCGATTCGAAACGGAAACGACCGAGTTGATCCGTTTCATTGCCCAGAAATGTTACTCGGTGGAGGAAACGGTTCGGGAAGCCAACTCGGCCGTTTTCGTATTGACTTGGTCGAGTCATAACCAACGGCCCGTAACCCCATCGAAACAACGATTTGACATCTTTTTAATGAAATTTTGAGGTGTTTGCTGATTGGTTTGGACTCCAATGTGTTTTATGAATTAGTTAAATGTTATTTGGGGTCCATTTCCCCCTTCCAAACCCTATTTAACACACTCAAATGCTCTCATTTTCTCACAACCATCTCATGCATTTGAGTGAGAACTTCTTTGAGAGTTAGTGAGCAGTTCTTGAGCTTGTTTTGGGAGCAACAGTGAGGAGTCTTGGGCAAGCATTGTAGCTGGAGTGAGGAGCTTCTTGGGCAGCCATTTGGAGCAGCATTGAGGAGCTGATTCTTGGAGCAAGCTTGAGGAGGCAGTTTGTGCTTGGAGGTATTTTTTTCACCTCTATAAATTTGTTTTTGCTTATTAAATTTTAGGTGCATATCTAGAAAGCCTAGAGAGTGTTTTTTGTCAAAGAAATGAACATTGAATCAATGTTTTTTTTTCATTTTCAGATTGTTTGCTTCCATTTCCTAGTAAAAAAGTGGCACCTAGAGCGAGAGATCTTGCTTGGGCATATGTTGAAATGGTTGATAGTCAAATGCAATGCAAATTTTGCCATAGGAAAATTAAGGAAGGTCTTGGGGCCATTAATAGGCTGAAACAACACTTGGCAGGGATTAGAGGCCAAATTACTCCATATACCTCACCAGAAATTGGGGAGATTAGGAAGCAATTGTTGGCTAGGTTTGAGAAATTTAAAGAAGATAAGGCTAGGCAAAGAGAAATAGAGGCTGAAATTGGGAGGAAGAGGGAGATACAAAAAATGATGGTTACCAACCCCAATTATGCTTTTGAGGGTTCTTCCTCTATCCCTCAAATTGATACATCCAACCCTTTCCGATATGTTCCTCCCTCTTTTGGTTCTGTTCAAGATAAGGGAAAGGGTAGAATGAAAAAGGGTGATGTGACTATCAAAAGTTATTTCACTCCCTCCTCTCCATCAGATGCACATGGTCCTCAAGTTAGTAAAAGTCAAATGCAGCCCACTTTAGATGACCATTGGAAGAAAGAATTGAGGGAGACTGCTTGTGAGTACATAGCTAGATGGTGGTATGATGTTGATATCCCCTTTAATGCTGCTCGTTCACCATATTATGAGCCTATGTTTGATGCCATACGTGCTGCTAGAAAAGGCTTTAAAGGCCCTACTATGCATGAGCTAAGGGGGTATCGTTTGCAGAAAGAAATTCAATCCATTAATGAGTATTTGAAAGAGTTCAAGGACTCATGGGCAAGAACAGGATATACCATCATGTCAGATGGGTGGACTGATCAAAGAAATCATACCATCATAAACTTTCTTGTCTTCTGCCCACGGGGAACCATGTTTTTAAAATCAGTTAATGCATCTAATAAGGTAAAATATGGCCACTTGTTGTTTCAGCTATTGGATCAGGTTGTTGAGGAGGTGGGGGTGGCTAATGTTGTTCAAGTCATCACAGATAATGCCTCTAACTATGTTCTTGCTGGTAAACTGTTAGAGGAAAAACACAAGACCATCTTTTGGACCCCATGTGCTGCACATTGCATAGACCTCATGTTTGAGGATATTGGAAAAATAGATTGGGTCAAAAACACTATAGATCATGCCAAAAGCATAACAAAATTTATCTACAATCATACATTGATTTTGAGCCTCATGAGGAAACACACTGGGGGCAAGGATATTATTAGACCTGCCATCACTAGATTTGCTACTCATTTTTTGACATTGCAATCTATGCTTTCCCAACATAGAAACTTGCAAAAGATGTTTTCCAGTGATGAATGGAATCAAAGCAATTGGTCTAACAAGCCAGAAGGCAAAGAATTGAAAAAGAAAGTCTATGCAGAAACTTTTTGGAGAAAGGCAACAGAGATTGTGAAGCTTGTTGAGCCACTAGTTAAGGTGTTGCGGTTGGTGGATGGGGAAAGGTTGGCTATGGGCTTCGTTTATGAGGCTATGGATCAAGCAAAGGAGCAAATAAAGACGATATACAAGGATAGAGTGGCAAAGTATGGGCCCATTTGGGCAATCATTGATGAAAGATGGAACAATCAACTCCATCGCCCTATACATGCAGCTGGGTATTTTTTGAACCCACTGTATCATTATAAAGCTAAGGAGTCAGGAGCTTTGAGGGGGGAGGTTAGAGATGGACTGATTGATTGCATTGATCGCATGATCCCATTGGAGTCTGATCAGCGAGAGATATATCGACAGGTCACAACCTTTAGCAATGCCTCGGGTACCTTTGGGAAGAATCTAGCAAAGATTGCAAGAGAAGCAGACGAGCCAGGTAAACAAAAATTTCAATTTTCAAATTCTTGATAGTTTTACTTTTTTTTTTAAAGTTTGTTAAATCTTTTATAATTTGAAAGTTAGATATAATTTGTAATTTTGTTGAGCAAACTTATTACACTCCTATGTTTTTTGTAGCACAATGGTGGGAGGCCTTTGGTGGCCATTGTCCTGAATTACAAAGGTTTGCAATTCGTATTTTGAGTCAAACTTGCAGTGCAACTGGGTGTGAGCACAATTGGTCTGCCTTTGAGAGGATTCACACAAAGAGGAGAAACCATTTGGATCAAAAACGGTTAATGATCTAGTTTATGTCCAATACAACCTCCGGCTCAGACGAAACCAATTGCTGAACAAAAGACCTGATTCAGATCCCATTGTGTTGGAAGACATTGATCCAACATCAGATTGGGTAGTGGAGAGTCGTCCAACAGAGTTTGATCCTGATGAGGATCTTGATTTAGATTTAGATATCGAGACATCAGTTGAACTTGAACATGCTGTTCAGTTGAATGCAGATCCCGATCCACCAGCCTCAGTCTCACAGCGAACAAGGACTCCAGTTGTAGGTGCTTCCTCTGCTCAGCCGCGACAGAAGCGCAACCACATATCTACTCTATCTCAGCTTGCATCTGTTGCAATTGCACAACCTGCTAGTGGTACCACTTCTACAGTTGCAGTTGGTGATGATGATGATGAGGAGGAGCCATGGGGCCCCCTGTCTAACTTTGATGATGATCCAAAGATTGATCAACATGATCTTGGCTCCTCTAGCAGTAGCTACTAGCCAGTAGTATTAGTACTGGAGTATGTCACAATTTACTTTTGTTGTAGAGGCCATTTCTAGTCTCCTTGGTTAGGTGTTTTTTGTTTTGAGTCTTTGATCATGTATGACAATTGACTATGTATTGCCATTGGATAGTGCATTGGGTGCCATTTTGATATAATGGATTGGTTCATGAGCCTACTTTGATCATATGTTGTCTTCCATCTATATTATAATGCTGTGTGTTTGGAAACATGAATGGACATCTTTAAAATTATGTTTAAAATCTTTAAAATTATGTTTTTTATTAAAAAAAATAAATATTTAATGTATTTTTTACGACGACCGAGTCATTGAAATCAAGCCGACCGAGTCAGAGTCGATCCTCGACCAAGTCGGAGTTTTAAAACATTGTGAAGAAGAATTTCTCCTAGAAGAAGAGTTGTTGGGTTTTCTCCCAAGTTTGGGTTTCCCAGGGAAAATTTGTTGTCTGTATTGTGCATGGTTGTCTCTTTATGATTATATTTCTTTCTATTGTTTTCATTCATTACCGCTAAGATTTTATGTGTGTAATTGCTCAATGATATATGTGGCATAAGATAAATTGATTCATAAATATTTAGGAAGTAATTATCAGATTAGAAGATCAAATTTCTAGTGTGTACTATTGTAGAAAAGTCAGCAAGGATGTGGACTTTCATTAGTTGGTTCCCTGACCACGACACTTGGCCATGAAGTCCTTCCCCTCCATTGCCACTTACTTGCAGTAACACATATGTATTGAAGGGTTGACTTGGAAATGCCACCTCCCCTTGGGGGCTGGAAGCACCTAATAGGGTTGACTACTTAGCTACTTCTACAAATGTAGTAAACATTTTTATGGGACTTGGTCTAGTTAGATATTTGATGGTAATCCTGGTTTGAAGTATTAATATACCCTAGACATTTAAGTATGGTCCACTTAGATGCATTTATTATGCTAGTCTCTAATGAATGGTTGCTTTCACTTGAGTTTGAGATGGTTTTGCTAGGTGATCCAGAGAAGTTAAGTCGTTGAGGGCACCCTACTCTAAATGATGCCTAGGCCGAATTACACTTCTAGACAACATGATGATTTGGTTGATGCAACATTTCCCATTTATAAGGGAGCATTGGGCACTTTGGTGTCTTGAGCAGTTGATAGATACCCCAGAGCACACCCATATGGTAGAACATTGAGCTTCTCTTACTTAGCATTGGGGATTTTTGATGGTGTATTAGTGGACCTAACATGCCTTCAAGATAGCCTTGACACTACTTGATAGACATGCTCTTATCCAAAGCTCAAATGAGGATGGTCATCCCCTAGGATGATTAAGGAGGGGTTGTTGCACCTGTTGGAGCTCCAAAGCTAGAGAGATAGGGCACCACGTTGTCTACTTGGCACCAATGAAGACATGTGGCACCCACAACTGGATTTTGGACACATGGAGCTGCTTTGAGGCTTGATTTCATGATTTTTTCTCAAATGGAGGATGATCATGATGCTTGAGTACCTTTGTAGCCCTTCTATTGCTATGCTGAAGCATTTGGAGCTCTAGAAGGGCATGGGGTGATTTCTTTTTGAGGCTTACATCTTACATGTGGGTTTCTTTTGACATATTTTGTGGTTGAGCTAGTGGGTTGGCATGTAACCCAATTTACTTTGTCTTCTCAAAAATCAAACTTGTGTAGGGGCTATTAGTCATAAATTAGAGGTGATAGACCTTATATAAGTAGAGGATCACCTCTCTTTTATGAATAAAATATATATAAAAATAATATAGTTAATATAAATAATAATAATCATGAATAATGATTAATATTGAAGAGGCATGTCTCTATGGACATGACCGTTTGTGAAAGCGTACCTCCCTGGGTATATATTCGGGACCCTCTGTTGTAGTCAAATCATCTCATATCTTTAGTACATTCATATATAAATACATTTGTCCTATTATGCATATTTATATATTTCAGATCTTCTGAGTATTCTGTTGTGTATACGAACTTTATTCGTAACATTGATATTACAATATATACAAACTTTGTATTGTTAAATTGGTATCAGAGCATATACAAAATTTGTATCGTTATATTGGTATCAGAGTTGTTCGATCCTCTGGTTGCTCAACCATTGCATAGAGCTAGTATGATCCGGCCTTTGGCCATCAGCTATTCGTCAACTTTGTTGTCGTGCAATTGAAGTGTTTCACTACATAGAGTTTGTAGCTTCTCCATTTTGCCATCAGGCTTGTAGTCATATAATTAAAAAAAAGTCAAAAAAAAAAATAAAACATATAAAAAAATAATAAATTGATTATTAATATTCTCTATATAATATATTATAAAAAAGGGATTAAAGAAAAAAGTGAAAGGTTAAAAAATAAAATTTTGAATATAAAGAGGGAGGTATATATAAATATATTAAAAAATATAAATTAAAAAAAGGGGTAAGGAAAACAAAAAGAAAAGGTTATTAAAATTTATATAGTTAAAAAGAACTATAGGAGAAAAAATAATATATATTTATTAAAAAAATTCAAAATAAAATAATAATTAAAAGTTTTCCTGCAGCATCTGCAACTATCGCCACTCGACAACAGAGTAGTCGTCGCTGTCTTGACCATTTGCGCTGCCGCCATTCAAAGGGCCCATTCGCTCTCACTGCCTAAACATCCACCTCTGATCAGTGTCCCTTTCGTCCAATGGCACGATTTCTGTTGGCAGTTAGAACCACAAGCAATCTCCATTGCCGCTTTTGTGCCATTATAGCCATCGAGTTGCTTTGGTTGCTCACTGCAGTTTGCACCATGATGCTGACAGACTAGTGCTGCTCGAAGTCCTGTGTCTTGTAGCTGCAAATCCTGCCATCGCCCTTGCAAACCACGTGCACAACTTCCCTTGCAGCGCCACTACCATCCATCGTCGCCTTTCGATCCTCTAACAAACTGCCTTCTTGCTCGATATTGCTCCTTGTCTGCTCGATACTGCTTTATCTTCTCGTGACGTCATAGCCTTACCCCCCGCTTCCTCTTGCCTTGAACACCGTGCCTTTGGTTAGTCTCCATGACTCTTAGTTTGCAAGTCATATAATCTAGGTTATAACATATAAACATGTATTAAGCTATATAATAGTTTACAATATATAACTTATTATAGTCTATAATATATAATATATAAAATAAAGTACTTTTATATAGTATATAATAGGGTTGCAGGGGAGCACACCCCATGGATTTGTTGTCGAAGCGTGCTCCGCTCGAGAGCGGATTCGGAGCACGCTCCCTAAAGAAAATTGCGTTGCTTGGTTTTTCGGGAGTGAACGAGGGAATGGTTTGGGAGGTGATCGCTCCCTGACCGCTCCGGTTTGCTCTCGGAGCGACTTTTTTAAGTTGGGAGAGGTCCGGAAGTGATCGCTCCCGACTTGAAAAAGTTGCTCCCCATTGACGAAAATCACACGACCAGTTTTTTGGAGGGATGGGAGGCACCATAAGAAATACAAGGCCTCCTCCCCTCCCACAATGCACCATTTGTTTCTTGAGAGAGCAAGAGAGGGCTTTTGGAAGATTGAGAGGGTTGCTTGGGAGCTTGAGGAGCCCTCGAGGGAGATTGGAACTTGGGATTGAAGGCACCATTGGAGAGCCAAAGAGGTATGGTCTAGACTCTAATCTAGCATTTTGTGTTTTTTATATGTTCATTGTTAAATGAAAGATGTTCTCTTCTCTCTTTCCCATTCCCATTCCTCCATTTTATTGCAGGCAAGAAACTATAACTCCACTAAAGTTCAAAATTTCAAACATCATGGCTATATGGCTTGACATTCTCTTGATGTTGGTTTTTTTTTGTTATGATGGTGTTGTGGAGCAGAAGGAATGATGAAGAGGATGAAGAAGTGGTTAGTGGTGGATCTGAAAACCCAGGAGAGGAGTATGAAGAGGAAGAGGAGGATAATGAGAGTGGAGATGATGAGGGAAAAAAACCAAAATAGACTAGACCCCTTTGTGGAAATATGTTACTAAGCTTTCAGGAGGGAAAGGGGATGGAACCACTAAATTTATATGCCTCCATTGCAAAAATACTTACATGGGTTCATACACCCATGCCAAAAAGCATCTTTGTGGGAAAATGGCATGGGATGGAAATAAACAAATAGGAACCAAAACTTGTGGAAATGTGTCACAACAATAAAGAACCAAATACATAAGGGAAGAGGAAGAAGCCAAATATAAATCTAAAAGATCAAAGGGTGACTTTGAACATGACACCGCTAGCCCACAATCACATAGACAAAGAACTCCATCAACATCCACCGATGGAAGCGGATATGGAGGCACATGTATAAACATCCCTTTAAGGTGTATAACCATATATGATTTCCTTGATCGAGGGTATAGGGATGATGTGGATGCATAAAATTTCTGGTTTCTCTATGCATGTGGGATACTATTCAATGTTCTTCGCTCACCTTATTGGCGTGAAATGGTTTTTGCCATCGATGATGCCCCTAAAGGATTAAAAAACCCTGGGCATGACAGAGCTAGAACCATGGGACTTGATCATGAAAAAGCCAAAATATCACATGCTTTGGGTAAATTGACAAATTCTTGAAATGACTATGGGGTATCCATTGTATTTGATGGGTAGACAAATGTAAAAGGCAAGCCATTGATAAGTGTTCTTGGTGTGTCTACTAGTGGTGCAGTCTTCCTTTCAACATATGATTGCTCAAAAAAATTCAAGATCGCCATAAAAATTGTTGAACCATTACTTCAAACAATTGAAAGTATTGGGCCATACAATGTCAATCAAGTCATCACTGATAATTCTTTTAATTGTAAGACAGTGAGAGCAATCATTGAGGATAAATACCCTAACATTTTTTGGTTTGGTGTTTGGTTCACACAATGAACCTTTTGATGCATGATATTATTAAGAACAAACAACCTCAATAGAAATGGTTGGTGATTTGTACAAGAGAGGCAAGAGAATTATAAAATTTAGTACCAATCATAGCAATACCCATGTGTTTTTCCGTAGTCACTCAAGGTTGGAGTTGTTGAAGATTGCGAAGACTAGATTTGCTAGCTATTACCTCACCTTCAGGTGCCTTTTGAAGGTAAGAGAGTCATTAGCTAGCATGGTATCAAGTCAACACTAACAGGTATTAAAAAACAGGGCTCCAACTGCATTTGATAAGCAAGGTTTTGAAGAGGTGGAGATCGCTCTTGATAGTCTGTTTTGGGCACGTGTGAAAAATGTTTTGCAATACACCAAGCCCATTTATAACATGATTTTTTTTTTGTTGCAGGTATAGATGCACTAGTGATTAGCTGAACCATTACTTCAAACAATTGAAAGTATTGGGCCTGTTAGAGCTCCAAGAAACTCTCCTAGGTTGTAGCTTGGAAATGCCTGATAACATATAAATTCAACTTATTGTCGCAATGGATGAATGGAAGGAATGATGCTTGTTCAAGCCAGAT
Organism: Pinus taeda; assembly: GCA_000404065.3. Classification (NCBI taxonomy): domain Eukaryota; kingdom Viridiplantae; phylum Streptophyta; class Pinopsida; order Pinales; family Pinaceae; genus Pinus; species Pinus taeda. The sequence goes on along the minus strand of APFE030742373.1, from coordinate 19,098 downwards.
AACCACTTCTACTTTGTTTCACTCCAGACATGCGTGAACACCCCCAGACTACAAGGCTTTAGACCACCAACTACTCACAGTTTAGAGATAAGGTGAATATGGAGAATACTGACCAAACCAGCAGATGCACAAGACCATGTGATGGCCGGCTGCAACCAGTAAGAAGCCTGTAATTCTACTCTACTAATGCGCAGACAGGATGACAGCTCTCTGACACTACATAGAAAGAAACCTGGATAACTTATTCAATGATACATTCAACAATCTAACACATAGATAGGATGACAACTTTCTAGTGTTAAACCTTAAAGATCAAGAATACAGCATATCAGGCATAGCTTAGAATAGAGAGGAAATGGAAAGTGAGCAGTTAACAACGAAAGAAGCTTGTATTAGCTAAAAATGAAGACGAGACGCTACAAGTGGCAAAATATCCACAGTCTCCAGAAGTTGAACCTTACATCAAAACATCAACCATCAACCTTGATTACATTTTGTTTCTGGGAATTTATATATTTTACATTATAGGGCACTTGGGCCATTTAGGTATGGAGGGGTCATAATTGACCACCAACTGCATTTAAATACCCGATGGAGTCCTTGATTGTGTTTGCTTATTGTAGTGGGCAAATCAGATCTTCTTAGGTGCTGTGCTATCCTCTTAAGCGGTTGGAGTGTTCGTATCAACGAGTTTCCATAACTGATAAATGTTGTTACAGGGTCACGCGTGTCCTTTCTTTCCCTAAGCCATACCACCTGTTAAACATGGTTGTTGAGGCTTTACTGCGATTGGTACAAGCATGCTGATCACCTCCTTCCTTCGGACGAATGGAGTGGTCAAAGGACGTGGGGTGCATGGGGGAATCGACGGGTTAGATGAGTGGAGGTAATGATCGTTGGATCAAGGGAACAGATGGCGGAGACGGTTCTGCGGGAGTTATAGGACGAGGTGGGAGCGGATTGATTTTGGGCCGTTAGATCTAGGGCGGTCAGATCTAACGGTGATCAGGCGGTGAAGCTGCGTGGTAGTTAAACGAGCGGGCGGATGGGTTAGGCGGTAAACGGTGTTGATCACACCGCCTTTGAGCATAAAGCAGTAAAAGGACAAGGGCGTGCGATCCCACTCACTGATTGACACGTAGCGGTAGATGAGAGAGAAAAACCGCTCTCATTGCGCACTAATGTTCGGTCGGGTTACGGGCGCGGGGAGAGCGAATGCCGTCAGATCTCGGTGGAGACGATCAGACGGTCGGGAAAAGAGCGTGTGGGTTGCTTTATCGGGTGAGACAGGAGCCGTTAGATTTGGCGAGGAAAATCAACGGTGGAGATGAGGCGATAGGTTTAAAAAAGGCACGAGGGCATATGGGAAGGTTTTATGAGGGTTTAGGCCTTTGCGCTCAGGGCTTAAGGGAAAGGGGTTTTTTGTGGTTTTTAAAGAAAAACAGAGGAAACAGAGATGGAGGGAGGATGAGCAGGGTAAAGGAAAATGGTGAAAATGACCATTATGGGCCCCCTTTGGGCATAACCAACACAACCAAGCTTATCTCTGACCTTCAAGAACCATAGTTATGTAGCAGAGCTAACAGGGCCATACAATGTCATCCAAGTCATCACTGATAATGCTTCTAATTGTAAGCCAATGAGAGCAATCATTGAGGATAAATACCCCAACATTTTTTGGTCTGGTGTTTGGTTCACACAATGAACCTTTTGATGCATGATATTATTAAGAACAAACAACCTCAATACAAATGGATAGGTGATTTGCACAAGAGAGGCAAGAGAATTATAAAATTTATTACCAATCATAGCAATACCCATGTGTTTTTCCACAGTCACTCAATGTTGGAGTTGTTGAAGATTGCAAAGACTAGATTTGCCAGCTATTACCTCACCTTCAGGTGCCTTTTGAAGGTAAGAGAGTCATCGGCTAGCATAGTATCAAGTCAACACTAACAGGTATTAAAAAACAGGGCTCCAACTGCATTTGATAGGCAAGGTTTTGAAGAGGTGGATACTGCTCTTGATGGTCTGTTTTGGGCACGTGTGAAAAATGTTTTGCAATACACCAAGCCCATTTATAACATGTTTATTTTTTTTCTTTTTTTTTGCAGATATAGATGCACTAGTGATTAGGGAGGTGTAGGAGCATATGCATAACGTGTTGGGGCAAACAAAAGATATTGTTCAACAAAAAGATCCCAACTTGTATGATATTATTTACAATTTTGTGTGTGCATTGTGGAATAAACTTAATTTTCAACTACATGCCTTGGCGTATGTCCTTATGCCAAAATACTACTTGGTTGGTCAAACCTGCACTCGAGGGTGTGGTTAGGTCCAAACCCCATACAAATTCAGATGTACAAAATGGGTATATGAAAACATTAGACAAGCTGGTCCATGATAGGGAGGAGTGTGCTAGATTGCGTATTGAATTAGGCAAATACTTCACTAGCATTGGAGTGTTTGGTTCTTTTCATGTAATGGAAGATGAGCACAGATTGCATGCTATCACATGCTGGTGTTGAAGAATCTAGAGCTAATGTAATTAATGAGATTCTTCTTGCAAGATAACTATTTGTGAGGTGTTTTTCAATTTTCATTTTATTTTGATTTTCACTTATTATTATTAGAGTGTGTCTTCTTTAGTTCATCAAATAGCTACCAAAACAAAGAGACAAGAACACAAGATGTTGGCATTCTTCCAGGGCCAAAACCTCTCCCTCTTGGAGAGGAAAACCCACGTAAAGTTCTTATAGAGATTCCAATTGACGAATACCAAGACCATGACCCTTGAACTACTTTGCCACTCCAAGACCAAGACATCAATCCTCTTCTTTGTCGCTGTTGAGATCATCATCACTGCTGCTTCATCATTGTTTCACTTAGATCATTGCAGCCTATCTCTACAACACCATTATTATTGTTATATCATTATTACACCTTGCTGCACTACCATCGAGATCTTTGTTGCATAGACCATGATTGTGACTAGGATCATGATTGTATCTAGAAGATATGTCGAGACTGTATGATTGGTACGATCCTCTTCTTGATGAATACTCTAAGATTGTGAGACAATGATCATTGTGACTGTGTTTATAGTATATATGTTGAGACAAAGTATTGAGATCCTTCTTATACTTATGCTGAGATTGTGAGATAGTATATACCGTTGTAATACCCATCCGAGAACCTTAGAGTCCTCCAATCGAAACATTGTAACTTTGTTTTCATCCGAGGTTCTTGTACTACGTTATTTGTTCGAGATTTCAGGGAGGTGTCCAAAGTTATCGTTGTAACTATCACAGAGATTCTCTTCTCTTGCACTTCCTGTACCCATCCGAAGTTGCAGACAAGTCCGAGATTCTATCTGTGCTTTTTGTGAAGTTCAGTGGGGTATTCTATAAGAATCCTTTGGGCTCTCTATAAGAATCCTCTGGGCTCTGGGCCAACATGAGTGTGAATTGTTGTGTCATTTCATTTGAGCCAACATGACTATTATTTACGTCGTTTTGCTGGCATACTTGATTGTTCTTTTCATCGTTTAGCTTGCTGCCTTCTTCAAGAGGAGGGATGATCTAGACTCAAGGTTGGCTCATATACCTTACATAGAGCATGACATTGACTCTTTGAATTCCTACGGCTCTCAATGGTAGCCATCTATAAAATAAACCTCTTGCTCAAGAAACCCATGCAACAATGCATCGTTAATAAATTCATTTTTATTGTTTACAAAAATCAATGTCATGAAGACCGAACCTAGTTACACTTTCTTCAACAGGTGGCACATGTATGGTGGCCAGGGACTTTTGGAAAAATTGGCAAAAAAGTGCTTTCACAGGTTGTAAATACTTTTTTTGCAGAGAGTTGTTGTAGCACCTATAGTTTCATCCACAGTGTGAGAAGAAACAACCTCAATGAAAATAGGGCAAAAAGCTTGGTTTTTGTGCACTACAACTTGAGGTTGTTGGCATATTATTGTGATTGGGCTTGTGATGATACACCATATATGACTTGGGAGTTCGGACAACAACCCAGAGGAAGATAATTTGGAGGATGGAGCTCTACATCTAGAAGAATTGGAAACAAAACTTTTGAAAGTTGATGATGAAGCAACAACAACAACAATGCCACCCCTACCATCTAGTAGTAATGCTCGTGTTCCACAATCTTTGATTCGTTGTTGCCACCTCCATCTACATCCTCACGTGGAGGTCATGTTACTTCTGGTTCTGGTTTTGGACATGGTCATTCGACTATGCGGGAGGAGACTCACAATAGACCACCAAGAGTCTCTAAGGAATTCGATATTCTCGTGGTAAGGGCCAAAGGAAGCAATAGATAATAGATTTACTTGTCTTTTCTTATTTCTAGTAGTATTTATAACTATTGTCTCTTTCATATTTATTATGATATTTTTTGTAAACAATATATGACAATTTAAGTTTGAAGTTTGAAGTTGGAAATCATAACTCATTGGTAATGGATTATGAATATGATGCTTCGTGAAAGTTGAAAGTTGAAACATTTCATTTCATGTTGGATATTCTTTGTTATAGTTTTGTTACTTGGTAATGTAGTGGTTACAAGTACAACTTTAGTGATCAATGATGATAAATGTTATATATTGAATTTTGAAAGTTTGAAACTTTAAGATTGATGAATCATGAGACTCGATATGTTGTATGTTTACTAACTTGTGGACGCGGTTGATGAAGATTATTGTTGAAAAGTGTAACTAGGTTCAATCTTCATAATGATTTGTAAATATGATTTTATGTAATAAGATGTGAATAAAGAAAAATGAAATTATTTTATTGACTTGCTTCATGGATTTCATGAGCAAGGATTTTGTTTTTGAGTCAAGACTCCAATTGAGAGTCTTTAGGATTTATTTGTCATTTAGTCATAAATGTAAGTGTCATTGTCATGTAAATGAAGTCATGTTACACTTTGTAAAAGGTCAATAATATCTATCTAAAATATCCTCCAAGAACTTGTCACCAAACCTCTTCAAGTCAGCCTACAAAGATGAGAAAGCTGCTAGATCAAGTTGGCCTACAAACGATGAGAAAGTTGCTAGATCAAGCCGACCTAACTCTAGCTATCAAGTCGGCCTAAAGGACAACGAAGGAGGGGTATATATAGCCTAACTCGTCCTCCATTTGGAGACAAGAACTCGACTCACTTGAGACAAGCAGAAGTGCGAAGTAAGGAAGAAGCAGAAGGACAAAGAAAGGAAGAAAAGTAGAAGTGCGAAGAAGGGAGAAAGAGGTTTCTTTTGGAAAGCGAAGTTAGGGTTTCTTCCGGGCAAGTGAAAGGGAATCTTCTAGGGAAATGTGAAGTTTTGGGCACCAGTTTTTTTTTGGGCAATGCGAAGTTTGGGCAACAGTTTCTTCTGAGCAGTGCGAAGATCTGGGCAACAATTTCTTTTGAGCAGTGCGAAGATCTGGGCAACAATTTCTTCTGGGTAGTGCGAAGTTCTGGACAACAGTTTCTTCTAGGTGGTGCGAAGTTCTGGGAAATAGTTTCTTTTGGGAAGTGCGAAGTTAAGGCAACAAGAGAAGGATTCTTCTAGGAGGTCGAAGTAGAGATCTAGAGATCAAGTCTCTCTAGAGGAAGTTAGGAAAGACCTAGAGGTTGAGATTCTCTAGGGAAAGCTGAGGAGAAACAATAAGAAGAATAGAGATCGAGTTCTCTAAAAGGAGTCAAGGAAAGCAACAAAAGAAAGGCAAAGCAAAGAAAGAGTTAGAGTATCAAGGTTGGTGACAAGGTTCTTGGAAGGATACTAGAGTCAAGGGTTTGTGTGATGGTCTTGGTACTTATGAATTGAAGATCTAAGAAGAAGAATTTTGATTGAGTTTTCCTATTTAGAGGTGAGAGGTTTTAGCCCTCGCTGAAGAAGCCTATATATTGTGTCACTTGTCTCTTTTATTATTATGCACACTAGTAATTGTTTTGATGATAGAACACATTAATAAGCTAACAAGGAATTGAATATAAGAAATCTAGATCTTCATCAATTTGAAACCCTAGATCTACATCATCTTCAAGAAGGAAAACAGGAAGAAAGATCGAAAAACCTAGAAGCCCTTCTAAGATCATGACTCGAAGAAGTTGAAGCTCTTCAAATTTAAGGAAGAACAAAACACTCAAGAAGGATTGTGAATCACGTTGTCTCTCATCAACTTCACAAGAAGCAAATCCTCTCTCAACATCAAAGAGGAAGAATACAACATACTCTTAGATAAGTCTATGACTACATTCGAAAATATTAAAATGTCCTTTTGCAAGGAAAGAAATAAATTGGTTGGGGCTGCAAATTACCTTGCATGGAAGAAAAGGACAGACTTGAATCTTATTGAAAATGAGGTCATGAATCACATCAAAGGATTGGTAACAAAACCTACAAAGGAAAATACTCAAGCACATGCTAAATACATGAAGGGAGAAGTGAGAGCCCAAAGGATTCTTATAGAATCTATAAAAGTCTCTCTAATCCCGTATGTCTCAAAGTTGGAAACAACAAAAGCTATATATGACAAATTGGTAGAGTTGCTTTCGGTAAGTACTACGGGAGAAGTAATTTCTGCAAGGCAAGAATTACAATTAATGATATCAAAGGAAGATGGAATAACCTTATACTTTATGAGGATTTAAAAATTTGGGATCAATTACAAGAATTAGGAGAAGTAATGTCTGATAGTGACATGACCGCAGTGGTGCTGAATGCATTATCGAAAGAAAGAGGTAACTTCACTTCAAGTTTATATGGGAAGAAAGACACTACATTTCAAGATCTATGGTCAGTCTGTAAGATCGAAGAAACGAGACTGAAGGCAAAGTTTGATGTTGGACCAATTGAGCAGGTACAAGCATATGTTGCTACAACAAGAAGAAAATGAAAATTTGGAAGGCTTGGTCCTCAAACGAAAAGGAGGATCATGGATAAAGTAAGATGCTACGTATGTCAAGAACTAGGGCACTATAAAAGAGATTGTCCTAAACATGGTAAGGACAAGAGAAATAGGGTAGAAGCCCACATCACCGAAGAAGTGAAAGAACCCGAGTCTAAGAAGCCGAAGAATGAAGAAGTAGAAGATCTCTATTATGACTGAGATGATCTTCCTCACAAGAAGGTACTTTTCACATGTAAATTGTAGATAAGATAGAATACATCAACATAACATCATGATGGAAGCATTAGAAGTAAGAGCTCGTGACATGGGAAGAAGAAAGTATGCCTGGGATAAATCTTATTGTTTACAATATAATATGAAGCTCTTAGGAAACCTCAATGATATGTATAGAAAGAAACGAAGGTCATCATAGACTAGAGTCATTGTACAAAATCTATAAATAAAACATTTGCCGTGTAAGGATATGAAATATCCTTGGGTCTCTTTGATGGAATTCTCATAAAAGGATTGACTAATCAAGAAAGAAACCAAAAGGTTTTCAACAGGAATTCCATCTCGTGGGATTCAAGGAATGAAGGTATGATGACATCACAAGAATAACAGGATGAAGTTCCCTTGTTCAAATGAAGCTGCTATAGGAAGTTTGAATGACTGAAAGAAAGATGAGGTATGTATGTTTTCACAGGTAGAAGTCATATGGTTGCAGATAATATGAATCACTATGGTCAAAGAAAAGAAAATGATCTTCTCCTTCGAAAGTTTGTAGCAAATCATAAGTCACACCAGATGAAATCAGCATAATATATGAATCATGAGGAAGCTGACTACGATCAAGAACTAAGATTAGAAGCTCCTGGGAATAAAATGTGAAGAGATAGGAAGAGATCATGATGATATGCAACGAAGATAGAAGGCATTCAACATCCGAAGTCCAAGAAGATTTGACTAGAAGATTTCCCGGAAAGATGTGAAGGTTCTGATGAAAGTCGAAAAAGATAGAGACCCTTGACAATGAATATCAATGGGAGATGTGTCAATATGCATGTAGGATGTTGATACTTAAAGGAAGATGTCATGGCAAGGGTAACCTTGATTTGATATGTTCATTGATTATTTTTGAACTAATATCTGGATGAGCTTATGTAGGTGGACCGACCATATAGAAGGATGTAATGTCCTTCTGAAAAAGATGGCATGAAAACAGAATAACAAGAAGCAAAGACAGATGAAAGATATGATGGATCACTTTCTAATGAGTTGAAGATATGACTAACTCATGAATAAAAGTGCTGAGTGAACTGCGCCCTATGTAGGAGTTCCCAAAGTTGAAGATTCCTTAACAAAGAAGAAATTCATGACATTGAAAGAAGGAGCTCTTCAAGCAACTGTTGTTCTAGGATCTCCACAAGAGAAGCTGCAGAAGGTCCCTAGTTAAGAGGGAGCATGATAAATAAGTTTCTTACTTGGAAGAAACTTGAAAATTCCTAAGCAGGAAGCTTAGGTACATTTCTTTGTGACGGAATGAGCACATTCCTTTAATGGAATATATCCTCTTGGTTTGAAAAGGAGAGAGATAGACATGTTGTTCTATTATTCACCTGGGAAGGCAGAATGGAGGATTGTGTAATCATTTGGCATTCGATACTCTTTGAGGATGAGATAGCGCATCCAATAGTAAGAGTGTAGTCGTGGAGGACCGATATTCTTTGAGGACTGGGGAGTCCAAGATAAGAATAAACCTCATGGAGCATACCCTAAGAGAACCCGGGTGGGGTATGTTCCGGGGGATACAATGATGAGTATATCTATAAATCATTGGTCTCACCAGCATTGTACTCTGATCTTGTGGAGAGATAGAGCTGTTAGTCAAGGCCTTGCTATATGACAATGTTGGTTAGTATGATGCTATAATAATTGAGTTACAAATTCAAATTCTTCTTAAGAGATTCTTCAGATTGAGAAAGTCCAGGTATCATTATGGATACCTCCCTAGTTACGAGGGAGTGTTGAAAAGTGTAACTAGGTTCAGTCTTCATAATGACATGTATATTAAGAAAAATGAAATTATTTTATTGACTTGCTTCATGGGTTTCATGAGCAGGGATTTTATTTTTGAGTCAAGACTCCAATTGAGAGTCTTTAGGATTTATTTGTCATCTAGTCATAAAATGTAAGAGTCATTGCCATGTAAATGAAGTCATGTTACACTTTGCAAATGGTCAATATCATCTATGTAAAACATCCTCCAAGAACCTGTCACCAAACCTCTTCAAGTCGGCCTACAAACGATGAGAAAGCTACTAGATCAAGTCGGCCCAACTCTAGTCGTCAAGTTGGCCTAAAGGACAACGAAGGAGGGGTATATATAGCCTAACTCGTCTTCCATTTGGAGACAAGAATTCGACTCACTTGAGACAAGCAAAAGTGCGAAGTAAGGAAGAAGCAGAAAGACGAAGAAAGAAAGAAAAGAAGAAGTGTGAAGAAGGGAGAAAGAAGTTTCTTCTGGAAAGCGGAGTTAGGGCTTCTTCTAGGCCAATGAAAGGGAATCTTCTAGGGCAATGCAAATTTCTGGGCAACTATTTTTTTGGGTAGTGCAAAGTTCTGAGTAGCAGTTTCTTCTAGGCAGTGCGAAGTTCTGGGCAACAGTTTCTTCTGGGCAGTGCGAAGTTCTGGGCAACAATTTCTTCTGGGAAGTGCGAAGTCAGCAAGAGAAGGATTCTTCTAGGAGGTTGAAGTAGAGATCTAGAGACCAAGTCTCTCTAGAGGAATTCAGGAAAGACCTAGAGGTCGAGATTCTCTAGGGAAAGCCGAGGAGAAACAGTAAGAAGAATAGAGATCGATTTCTCTAAAAGGAGTCAAGGAAAGCAACAAGAGAAAGGCAAAGCAAAGGAAGAGGTAGAGTATCAAGGTTGGTGACAAGGTTCTTGGAAGGATACTAGAGTCGAGGGTTTGTGTCATGGTCTTGGTACTTATCATTTGAAGATCTAAGAAGAACAATTTTGATCGGGTTTTCCTCTTTAGAGGTGAGAGGTTTTGGCCTTGGCTGAAGAAGCCTATATATTGTGTTACTTGTCTCTCTTATTATTATGCACATTAGTTATTGTCTTGATGATGGAACACATTAATAAGCTAACAAGGAATTGAATATAAGAACAAGAAAGTAAAAGAACATCACAAGCAATTATCAAGAATAGAAATTTTTATCTACTACATGCCCTATATTTCTCAACAATTATAACTTCTAGATGATTGATGTTATATGGTTCAATCCATATTTTTATGCTTTTTATATCTAATTCATCATTCTAGATGGTTTCGTTGACATAAATATTTCAAAAAATATAAAAATGTATATTATATAAAACTTCGTTCTCGACTCGAGAGCTTTTGCAAATGTCTTTTCGCGCTTTCGCTTCTGCTCTTGCTCCCAAGCAACCTTGGCATATAAAAATATAAAAAAGGGAAAAAGGAAGTTGAAGTAAGAAGAACAAGGGCAAATTCTAAGTAAAAAAAACCCTAATCTCTTACTAAAAACAGTAAAATGGAGACTAACATTGGAAGACTTATAGAAACCTCACCCATCTATTCTCTATTGTTGTTTAGAATTAAGGGGACTCTTGTAGTAAAAGATATTACTATTTCTATTTCGCCTACTGTATATTTTTTTTATATATAATCCCTAACCTTGCTAACCAATTGGTGATTCCTGAGTCAAATGTAATTGAAAAATTAGACCATTGGGATAAAAAACAATATGACATAACTAATTGATAATTAAACATTGGGGATTATACATTTATATCACAATTTTTAGTTCGATCCATATGGAGCTTTCAAGGTGACATTCTTTGGGTTCACCCTAGATGCAAACTCTAGGGTCCATCCTAAATATGAAGAAGAAGTTTTTAACATTTTCCTACAAGAAGAAAAAGATAGCACTACAAGGCATTACATTGAAATCAGATTCAGTAACACTAGAAGACATCCAAGATATCTCAAAACTAATTTTTCAAGAAGGTAAAAAATTGATACAAAATATGCAATGGGAAGTTGATAAAATCACCACCGACAAAAATGAAGAAGTTTCTCGTCTTAAGGACCAAGATGAAAAATTACTGTCGCAAATTAAGAAGGACAAGAAGACATTGGAGAACAAGGTACAACATCTTATTGAGAAGGAAGTGTTGAAATCTTAAAATGTAGAAATTCAAGTTGAAGAAGAAGGAATGAGTACCGATCCAATGAATATCACAACTCAAGAAGAAGACAAGCCACTTAAAGAAAAAACACACTCAGATGTTGTAGTTCAAACGATGAACATTCAAAGCGAAGGTTCTGTAACCAACTCAACAACAATGACACCTAAAATAAATTAGGAAATTGCCATACACATGATAAGGGAAAAGAAAATCACTAGAACTCCTTATCAACATCTGAATCACAAGAGCAGACATGCCAATCAATCTGCGTATCCGTATCACTCAGAACATAACCAACAAACTTATGTTCCGAAGACTATTGAAGGGATCTAACAATTCATCATAAGTTTCCAGTAACTAAAAGATTCCACAGAAGATTGATTTAGGATGGTTAGATCCCTTTTCAGTGTCACAATTTTGTTTATCTCTCAAAGGATCCTATCATCATGTATCAACAAAGATGACAACTCAAAGAACTCTGAAAGATACGAATAGATTACCAAGACAAAGAAACATATGATATGCCTTGTCAGTGATAAAACTTTGAGGACAAAGCTTTTTGAAGAGGGAGGCAATGTTATGAATACAATATATATAAAAGTAATACAACTAATATAAATAAAATAATCATGAATAATGATTAATCAACTAATAATTTGTATTGAAAAGGCATGTCTCTATGGACATGACCGTTTGTGAAAGGGTACTTGCTTGGGTATATATACAAGACCCTCAGTTGTAATCAAATCATCTCATATCTTTTGTACATGACTATATAAATATATTTGTCCTATTATGGATATTTATATATTTCAGATCTTGTGAGTGTTCTGCTGCATATACAAACTTTGTTCGTAACATTGGTATCAAAGTGTATACGAACTTTGTTTGTTACACACTTTCACTTTATCATCACTAATTTTTGTTGTGGAGACATCATTTTGCGATTGAAAGAAGGCATGTTCTTGGATATATTTTGAGTATTTTTTGTTGAATATCTTCTATGGTTATGTATGTAATGAAATAATTTTTCTTGTCTAAATGCATATGTTCACATGAAATTTTTGGTAATTATTACATGCTTAATCTTGTATTCTTGAACTCCCTAGAAAACCTCCTAGAGAGCCTTTTTCTAATGAATTTATCTCATAAAATGATAGCTAGGGTTAGGTAGTGAAAACTAGGGTTTGCGCCCTTACTCCCCCTAAAACTTTGAGATTTCCATGGTTAAAGTTCCTAAGCTTTCATCACCCATGTAGGGAAAAGGCACCGACAACACTCTTGATGATCAAAAGCTCCAAAACTTTATCTTTTCCCTCTCTTTCTATATTTTCTACCTTTCAAGGAAAGCCACTACGACTAGGCCCTAGGATGAATTCAACTAGCGCTTGAATGTTGGAGCTGATTTGGTACTCTCTCACCTTGCTTGACCGTACAAAATCAAAATCTAGCATATTGCATGGTAAAAAGTGGCTCACTAGAGCTGACGTCATCAATCCTAGGTAATTCTAGGCCTCATATAGCCTTAATTCTTCACAAAGGCTTCAACTTAGGGCTATTTGAAGGTTTGTCACTCCATTGATTGATCATATCTTATAAAACAAACCTTTTCCCTGTGCTTGTATGCCTAGTTGTGCCATTGTTGCACTATATCTTGAAACCCTAGGCTACAAGCCCTATTTCCTATGCTTATTCATAGGTACACTGTTCCTTCTTACAAGGAATTGTGCTTGTTCCAAGGTAGAAGTACCTTGATCAAGCCTTTTAAAATATCACCTTGATGTTATCAACCTAGAGTTCCCTAAGTTGATCTATATTGGGGAGCCTTGTGTGTGGTGAAATTGCACTAAAAAGTAAGAGGTGGAGTGCTAAGGTAACAATGGCATCCACCTCATTGTTGTGTGTCTTTGGCCATCCCAAGAGTTGTCTCCATGCCCTCTGCTTTCCCCCCATCATCCTTGTAGTATGTTGGAGTATATAGTTATTAGATAGATCCTTTTGAATAATTGTGAATGGTGATTGTTTGGGTGGACCTGGGTAGATAGAGTCCAAGTGGACAAAGACTAAATTGGGGCAAAATTTGTGGCAACCCCCATTTTTCTGGATGACTTTATACTTAATAGATTACTTGACTAACTGGTTAATCTATTACAATGATACTGATTGATAACAGGGTTTATTGATGATTCATATTTGGGGCAGGGTTTTCTTTGTCAATGGGCTAATAATTAAGTTTGGTGATCTTTTCTTCTCCATAACAGCTGGACAGGTGACAAAGCCTTAAGGGAGCTTCAGGCAGCTGGGATCTCACAAGATTATTTCCCAATCTTGCAAGAATGTGCCATAAAGGTTCTAGCCAGAGTTATTTTAATTTGTTTAAGTTTTACTGCCTTCAATATAAAGCTTGACTGTTAATTACTGAATCCACATTTTTTGCTGCAGGCAATCAAAGCTGCTTCAGAGACAGAAAAAGATGGATTTTACTTAAGTGGGCTCTCAGCATCTACTCTTGAAGGTAAAGTCATCTGACATGATTGAAAATGTTTAGTCAGAGTTTCTTCCACACTATGTTTAATACTTTGAGTGGTTGTGGAAACTATGCAGGCCTTTTCTCTTCACTGACTTATTTCTTCTCTGAAAATGCTCATCGAGCATCTGAGTATCAGTTGGGTGTTCAGAGATATGTTAAGCGAGATGAAGGTGAAATGTTGCAACGGGAATTAAAATGGATGAAGGATATATCTTTGTATTAAGGAGAATTATTTTGTTCTACTATAAACCTCTGATGCTTTGAAAGTGTGCAGGAATGGCCGCGCAAGGTTGGACACATTCTTTCAGCCTATGGTGCCTAAACCCCGCTGTTGTCTTCAAGGAAATTGCCGAGGCTTCAGCGTCAGTTATTCTTACGTCTGGGTAATAACTTATCATTAAAAGACATTAGTATGCTTTCTCATCGTTAATTCTATATTTGAAAATTAAACTGCTCTGCAGTCAAAACTGAGGGCAGTGAAATGTCTCTCACTTGTTTGGAATGGATTTATGTCCCTGGAGATATAATCCTGTCTTCCTATTACTACATATTATATTTTTGGTATGCATGGTCTTGGAAAATTACTATATTGTGTCACAACTGCAATTGAAAGTGATTAGTCTTTTGTACAGTTTGTGGAGCACCAAATCTTATAGATTCACAATGCAATCTAGGCTGTAAATGGTGGGAGTGAACTTGGGATTGTAGTACCTTCTGTACAAATTAAACTGTTTTTCGATTGATAGCTTTTATTACCCAAAATTTTCCCATGAAATATGAATAAAAAATAGAACAGCTACTAACTTCTGTTGCACTAACTGGAAATATAGCATGTGATGGATTTGTTATTGCCTTTTGTGATTTGCAGAACTCTTTCACCTATGAATTCATTCGCTTCTGAACTTGGAGTCCAGTTTGAAATTTGCATGGAAGCACCTCATGTCATCAATTTGGATTCCCAGGTCCATGGTGTATTTTTTTTATTGATTCTCTTTATTGATAATTTAGTGCCTAGAAATGACCCATAGTCTACTGTTTTCGCAGGTTTGGGCTGCTGCTGTTGCTGCAGGTCCGGGAAACGTGTCTTTAAATGCCAGCTATAAAACTGCAGACGGTTATGCATTTCAGGAAAGCCTTTGTAGAATAAAGATTGCATTCATATTGTGAAGCTAGCAATATGTTTCTTCCGATTTCTCTGGTTCTCTGTCTTATTTGCTTTTCTTTGATGGATATACAGGATGCACTTGGAGGTGCGTTGGAGGAGATATGCAAGATTGTACCAGATGGTGTTCTTGTTTTCTTTCCTAGCTATAAATTAATGGAGAAACTTTGCAACCGATGGAAGGCAACTGGTCAATGGACTCGATTAAATGAACAAAAATCGCTTTTTGTTGGTAATATGTATTCCAAAATTTACTATGATATGAAAGTAGAGCCATCTTGAAGCTGATGAAAATGCTGTTTGCTATTTACTATTTAAAGAACTTTCTGTACAATCTTTAGACTATGTGGTTTCTATTAATAATTATATATTTAATGATAGAAGGAAAACAGCTATTAAAGCTTTTTCCATCTAATCCAATGACACAAGCAACCCAATAACTGCCCATTTTGATGTCTGTATGCAAGAGGAAATGAATTCTTGGTAAACTAAAGATGGCCTATAGGACCAGATGATGTTTTGAGAGGCAATATTTGCATTACAATTTAATCTCTTATTTTATGAATTCAAGTGCAAAGCATTTTTTAGTTTCAAGTTATTTATTCTCAAATATGGTATAATATATAAGGTTTTAACCCTTAGTGTATGTGGGTGTGTGTATTATTTAGTTCTTTTCTTTGACTTAGAATCAAAGAAGCTGCATAAACCCCTTATTTTTAATACCTTGAAAAATACTGTCTTGTTATAATTCATGATGTAATGCGTATTTACATAGTTGTAACTCAATTTTGGCAGAACCGAGGGGAAGTCAGGACAATTTTGAAGCAATACTTGGTGGTTATTATAGTGCTATTCGAGGAGAAAAGAAAAAAGTTGTTCGTAAATTGAAGGATGGTCGTAAGCAAGTGCCTAATCCTGGTAGTTGCAAAGAGGGCCTTGTGGTGAGGTCCAAGGGAGGGGCTGCTTTTCTAGCAGTATGTCGAGGAAAGGTGGCTTCTTATCCTTAGCATGTTTCTAGCAACTTACTCGTAATCAATGCATCTTATTTTCTGGATCATAACAATCATAAACTAGTATCAACAATTGTTCTATATTGAGAATGTCTATTTTTGGTATATATGTCATGCAACATTTTAGCTATTTGTCTTACATATACACCTATTCAATCCACTGAAAAGGAATTGATCATAGATACAGTAAAAAAGCTTGTGGAATCATAATGATGTGTCAGTGGAAAATGCTTTCAAATACCCTCTCAGTCACCACTACATAGCCGAGCTCAAGGCATGGTTTCACAGATACGTTTAGAGTCATAAATGGGGCTTTAGTTGAACTTTAGAGTTAATGTTGCTCCAGAGTGTACAATTCTTTTGAAATTCAGGTTTCAATGCAACTATACAAATTCTCTCTTTCTAGAAGTTTCCCTGATTTACTTCCAGTGCATTTATAGCCTTAAGGATGATTTGAAATATAATAAAACAGCAGCAAACAGTGGACAGTTTCATTTCTTTTCAATCACAGTCGACCATGCAATCCAAGAGAAAAGATACCAAATGTGTGCGAAGAAGTTTTGGCCCTATAGGACATTCTTATCATTCATAATCCAGATCGGAAATTCACTTTATGGCAGCAGTAATTACAGCAGTAACTCTGCCCTAATATCTTCAATATCAATGTTATTATCCTTAACAATTTCTGCCTTAACTTGTGTCAAATCAATGAGACATACCAGTGGTGAAAATTACCAAACAAGAAGATAAAGATAGCTGAAAATCAAATGTAAAGAAGCCAATTTTGGACGGCTGAAAACTTCATATAAGTGTATAAAAATGATGTCATGTACATACCATAGCCTCATCACAAGGCTAATCCATTCCTCTAACTCCAAAATCTTAGCTAGGGAAAACCATGAAATCCTAGCTCCACTATAGATCCTCCACAAGCTGGCGTTAACACTAACAAGCCTCCTTGACTTCAAGCAAGAAATCTCCTCTGTCCTTCTCAACAAGTACAATCCTGAGGTTTATCACCAAACACTGTTGATTTTTTTCCTTAACACCTTAGAATCAGGTTTATGTCTAAAACACACTAAAATGCCACAACACCAAGCAATTTGCACAGCGGAAAATGTACAGCAGTGAATCAATTAAGCACACAAAAATTTACATAATGCAAAACTTGTTATATTACATTCTCTTTAATCTTCATTTTCATTCTTACTTAAATTTTTAACATTACCATGAAATGACTCAGGATGTTTGAAAGTGGTTCCGACCTCATTGGATTTCATATAAATAAAGTAGAATTTTAGATTTCATTCAAAATCCAGCAGACTTATCAGTTTTTTAGGATTTCAGGATTGTAATGTTTCCATTGAATTTTGTCATGTATTAGGGTATGGAACTCGTATTTAATCAAGAGCACCAATCCCTCTATGTACCTTGATGTTAGTGACATTTGTTGTCAAACTCCTCTATCATGACCCTCCTAAAAATGTACGCATCACTCAAACAAAATCTTGACTTGACATGCTATGCTTTTTCTATCTTATGTTAATGCTTAGAGGGTGATATTAATGACAAAGATCCGTATACAGATACAGAGGTAATGACAAAGATACCTCTGGATATTAATGCTTAGAGGGTGATATTAATGACAAAGGTCCTGATTTTCCAACAAGACTAAAAAATTAGACATTTCTCGTGGTGGCAAGAGGCCCAAGCAAAAGCAATAGATAATAGATTTACTTGTCTTTTCTAGTTTCTAGTAGTTTTTTTAACTATTGAATCTCTCATATTTATTATGATACTTTTTAAGCAATATATGACAATTTAAGTTTGAAGTTGACAATTATAACTCATTAGTAATGAATTATGAATATGATGCTTCATGAAAGTTGAACGTTGTTTCATTTCATTTTATAACATTTCATTTCATGTTAGATATTATTTGTTGTAATGGTTACACTTAACTTACAAGTACAACTTTGCTGATCAATTATGATAAATGTTATATATTGAATTTTGAAAGCTTGAAACTTTAAGATTGATGAATCATGAGACTCAGTATGTTGTATGATACTATGTTACTAACTTGTGGACGTGGTTGATAAAGATTATAACTTCTAGATGATTGTTGTTATATGGTTCAACCTATGTTGTTTTTTTTTTTAATGTTTTTTTATATCTAATTCATCATTCTACATGTTTTTGTTGACATATATGTATCAAAATATAAAAGTATATATATTATATAAAAAGCGCTCTGGGATTCGCTCCAAAACCGGGAGCTTCTGAAAATGTCGCTCCCGCACCCGTTTTCGCTCTTGCTCCCCACTTTCGCTCCCACTCCCAAGTAACACTGATTACAACTTTAATACAATAAACTTAGGGCTCCCTTGCTAGGGATCATGGCCCCTACAATTAGGCTTGATACAAGGAAAAATAGGGCTTGATGTCAACAACACATGGCTATCAATCTGCCCTTGAACAAGAGACACTTGAATTACTTGCCAAAGGAGTGATCACACCAACCCTTTCAGTCCACGTACCTTGAACACCTGGCAGGTCTTTTGCCACCGATACTTGTAGATGATACTGTTGCTCCAATACCTCTGGCACTGCTGCTCACAAGTTCTTCTGCTTGATCCAGGTGGATGTTGGTGGCCACCCACCTATCCCATTTGGACCTCCACAATTGTCTCTTTCAGCATTTTCAGTTTCCTTAATTGTAGCACAACTGACTATTTTTAGCAGTTTTTTTCGGGTCTTGAACTTCCGGAGCCGTTTTGAGGCCCTAAACGACGTTTTTTGGGAAATCTAGGGGCAACATGGGTCCATGG
>APFE030742369.1:103843-121219 GCA_000404065.3 Pinus taeda | reverse complement strand
AGAGTTTGAACCCTTGCCCTGAGTAGTTGTCGCGGTGCCTGTACAATCTCGGTGACAACAGGAAACATAAAAAAAAAAAAAGTTAATAATCTAATTAAGCCATCTCTATGTGGAATTTCCAAAAATAATTTCTGGGATTTGGAGATCTCATGCAATCTAGTCTCTCCACCAAGTTTCGTGACTAGAACACATTTGATGCTACAAAAAGTAACACTCTCTCTTAGAGAGATTGTATTCTAGTGTTGCACACCTTGCCACAACATTGTCTCTCTATCATCCTTTGTCATGTTGGCGCTGCCCACCAACCACTGTGCAACTTTGATTTTGCATCTGTGCGCTGCTGACATTGCCATACTACTACCAACTCTGCATCTACACTGCAACTCCCTCTCATATGTTGTTGCTGCAAATGATAAGCATTTGAAACACTGAATCAATTGTGTTCAGTACGATGCATCTGCTTCTTGGGTCCTAACTGCTACTAGCCTCTACACTGTCACTAAGGAATTTGCGTTGCTGCCAACTGTGCACTGATCCGCCTGCTTTGTTGTCAACACTGCACTCGGCTCCTCAGTATCTGATTGTTGCTAGTCTGAAACTGTCACTTTGGAATCCTGATTGCATCTCGAACACTGATTCATCTTGCTACTGAATACTATGGGCCCCAGTAGCGAGGTAATGATCCATGAGGTGGACTCCTCAATGGACTTTGCCGATCTTTGTAGCTCTCTGGGGCTACAACACCAAATCACCCCACCTCACACCTAGAGGTATATCTGCGAAAATAGGAAACTCTTGTTAGTTTTTGTAGCATTGGATGTGTTTTAGCCACAAAATTTGGTGGAGAGGCTAGAATACATGAGATCTCCATGACCCATAAATCGTTCTTGGAAATTTCACCAAGAAATGACTTAATTAGATTATTAACCTATTTTCAATGTTTCCTAAGTTTAAACTTAGGATAATTGGTTTTAATCAAAATTAATTAAGTCAAGGTGCGAATCATCTAGAAACTTTCACGGATCGACTCCAATATGATCTTGGACCTTGATTAAGTTTTAATTTTGGTCATTGGTGCTCCAACAGAGGATTATAAGAAGAAGTTGATGGGCACTTGGAGAAGATACACCAGTAGTTCAATTTCCAAAGAGTAACAACAGTTGTTGGAGAGCTAGAGATCGAAGCAGAGACAGTGAGGGGCAGGAACCGTGAGGCTGTAAAAATATTTCCAGATCTAGTGGGAGGTAGAAGAACCACAATGAGGCTGATGCAAGGGTTGCGCAAAAGCCTCTAGAGGGTAGTTCAATGTTGCTAGAGAGATGTTGAGTTTCAGTTCCAAAGGTCGGGAAAGTGTTCCAAATGGCCGGAGAGACAGTTTCTCAGCTAGTTGCTGATAGGATGACTTGATTGGTAGCTAATGCAGGCTATGTGTGGGAAGTGATTTTGCTATGGTGATGCAGTGTTGTGCAGAGATAGTTTGGACAACTCACTTGGAGCTGCAGTGAGACCCGGATACCTGTTGTGTGAGGAAAATTCCTCACTAGATTTTTGCTAGTATTTTCCTTTGTAGGATTGTCATATTTCAGAATCCAGTTCTACTTAGGATTTCTCATTGCTGAACAATAATAAAACCCTAAGCTCTTGCACTAGTTTTCCCAAATTTGGTTTTTGCGGGGACATCTATCCAAAAACAAAGATGTCATTTTTATGTGTGCGCTAGATTTTCGCAGTTTCCAACTCTATTATTTTCCGAAGTTTTATTTGTGAAGATTTCAGAAGAATTAATTCTAGTCACTATAATAGGATTTTAGGTTGAAATTTTCACATCTCTTCCTCTAACCTAGAGGAAAACTTTTCTATTTCCGCGGAGGCTACCTGCAAGTCTTGCTTTTCCTGCTTGTCCTTCTTCCTTAGAGGACATTGTGTATTGTAGTGATCAAACTCACAACACCTGAAGCACTTAACCTTTGACAAGTACTTCTTTTTCTTCTGCTCCTCTTGCCCCTAATTGGAACCCTTAGATGCTAGGGCCACATTCTCCTCCTCATTCTTCATGCTCTTGTTGCTGCTGTCACTGATGGTACTCTTTAACAGAGCCCGCCTGAACTATTGCTGCTGCAAATCAGACCACGTCTTGTCCCACCTTTGCAAGGTATCTCTACCCAAGATACTATAGACAAATACCTGCCAGTCCTCTGAGACACTATTTATTGCCAATTGTACAAGCAAGTATCTGACAAAAATAATTAGAGAGAAGAAACCTGCAACTTGCATCTCCTCAACAAGAAATGCAAATAGATGCATCAATAGACATGCAACCCTTCATTGGAAAAGAACTCTAACCATTTCTTACCAATCCAGCTCAAAGGTTTTTCCTTTGTTTGCACATCAGCGTCAACATGTGAATCATTCTGAAGCACATCATCCATGGAAACTTCCTTTCCATTTCTGCCATCTTCTCTTTCCACTTTCTTCAGCTTTTGTGGAAGCATTGCTGGATTCAGAGTCCAACACCTTTCAACAATACACCCTTGCTTATGGCAGTAATTGCAACACATATACATCCTCTTGACAGCATGATTTACCTTGTCCAATGGACCATTGGCTCTTTGCTTCTTTTCCTTCAAAAGTTTCCTATATGTGGCCATTTTCTTCCAACATCTAGAAACATGATGGTTATCCAAACCACAAAAGGAGAACATGCAATTCTTTTCCTATGCTTATGAGGAAATTTTTCATGCTTTGCAAAATCAGAATGAATATGTTTAGAACTAGATTTATACCTGCCTCTTTTACCTTTATTGCTTTCATGAGGAGGTGAAGCAACTGAAGAAGTGGCTCCCTTTGTAACCCCATCAATCTCTTCAAGGTTATTCAAGTTTCCACAACTCTCTGGTTCAAGTATGTGCTTTTGAACACTTGCATCCTGCAAGTGATGTTTCAAGCCATTGCATTACCCCTGAACACAATCTTCACACTCTACAATGCAACCCCTTCTTGGAGTTGTTTCAATGGCCTTCATGGCAGCTTTGAAACTCTCTCCATACGACTGTCCATAGCCAAGACCCAAATACTTAGGCCTTCCTTCAACAATTATTGGCTCAACAATACCTTGTGCATGCTTTCCCAAGCCCTTTCCTTCATAGCCCATCTTGGACATTAGCTTGGAACCTATGCCTCTAGTATGTTTTTCAAAATACCCAATATAAGCATTCTTAGAAGAATTTGAAGACAAACTGGAATGGTTTATCTCTTCTTCAAACTGATACTTGATTAAGGCTTCTTTGGCAACAAAGAGCTGTGTCTCCAACTCATACATCCTTTCCAGGTTCATATTTGCAATATGAAGTTGCCTCTCCATTTTCTGCAATTTGTCAGAAAGCAATTGCTTCTCTTCCTTCATGGAATTCAACTGCTCTCTAAGTATGCTGCTCTTTCTTCCATCCCCATACATTTTTCTCACCATACCCATCATGGTGGACAAGTCTTGCTTCATATCTTTATCAAAGAGTCTTATAATGAAGAAAGAAGAATTCGAGGACTCACTTGTAGAAGTTGTCATTATGCCAATGAACAAAAGAACTTCAACAAGATAAATAAAGAGCTTATTTAAGCAACCTTTTGCAACAAACCTCTTGTGCTCCAAGGATTGCCTTGAGGTCCCTTGGGATAGAAGAATGCCTTCAGCCCTTCTTCCTATTTATCCTTCCTGGACTCGGATATTAGTAGCTTTCCCTTTACCTCTGCAAACTCAGAAAATAGTCAGTCTGCAAAACAAGCATACAATCAGCGTCTTGCTGTTCAAACACCTTTCAGACAAGCAGTCTTTGCTTTGTCAATCAAGCATTCTGATATAGCCTTCTTTGAAGGTGTGGTTAATCAAACTTAAGCTTGATACCATCTGATCTGAAAATGGGGCTCTTAGGCTTCTTGTCTAACTTACAAGAGCCTCTCCCACTTCAAAGCTTTAAATTTTCCAAAGTCTTAATGATTAACTTGTGTGGAATTAAATATGTGCTTGAAAATTTGGGTGTATGCTTATGTTTGTCTTAAATTGTTCAGGTGTTGTAAATTAATGTGCTGAAACTGATATATAAATACATATAACAGTAAATAATGCAGCAATAAACAATCACACAGAAATAGCAATTTAATTAGGAGTTGAACCACAACTCTTGGGCTACATCTTCGTGAGCTCTAGTCAACTCAACTAGGCTCTTTGGGATTATGGTATAAGTCCCTTTTACAAGCTCTTGGCTCAACTCCTCCTGTTTGACACAGAAATAGTGGGTTTAGACACCATTTTATCCCCTGGCTCTTGAAGCTTTGGCTCTTTGCTCTTGGCTCTTAGTTTTGGCTCTTGGCTCTGACTCTGGCTCTTTAGCTCTGGCTCTGGCTCTTCGGCTTTGGTTCCTTTCTTCTCTCTATCAATTTACAACCCTCTTGGCTTTTCACTTGAACTCCAAGTGACTCTTTTTTCTGTGCGCGCTTCTACTTTCTCTTTCTGCTGCTACCTTTTTGTGCTGCTCCCTTTCACCTTAGCTTCCTGCTTTGGCTTCACTTTCAACAACAAACTCCCAACAACCAACAACAACTCCCTTCTATCTCTGACATTCAAGGCTATTAAAGCCAATTGTCGTTGCCTGTTCGTTTCCCCTTCTCGGGCTCATTGGCATCCCGACCTTTGTGCCCTTAAAATCCCAAAGAATATTGTTCTTTGTTTTCACAGAAAATATGCTAAAACACAGGAAAACTCGTCACTTTGTTGTTTATCGGACTTCAAATATCCTGAATTCTGCCTTATATTTCTATCGGGTCTTCCTAAAATCGCTATTGCAAGTTGCCATGCCCATGTTTCATGATTTTCTTTTCCATTTATAAAAATACATTAAAACATTAAAATCCGTAAAATGGCTTTTAGATGGACTTGAAATATTATGTATTGGCATTTACAAAACCCTTTCGGGTCCATCGCATCACATTGGTGCATATATATGTGGCCCGCTTATTATTATGACCCCAACGCGATATTGCGATATCGCAATCGCGTATCGCATGGGCTTGGGGTTCCCATATGGCATGACTGATGCCGACACCGATTGCGATCTGCCAATATTGGCGATTGGCATATCGCGCATTGCGAGGTCGCACCTTTGCCTCGTGGCATTGCCGATTTCGATCTGCCGATATCGGGGATCGGCATATCGCTCAGCCCGATCCCTATGTTATATCACATGTGCCTTCCTCCGACCCATTATGTCGGGGATCGACGATCGAGGGTGGCTTCCCTTTTTCACTTAATCTGCTCTTTTTCCCCGGTTCGAAGTGATTTTCCCTTTTGAAGGGGTTTTTTTTTTTTCCTTTTTAAAGGATTTTTCCTCTTTTTCTAAGGAACAAAGGGCATCTTCCTTAAGCGATAACTTTTGCATCCTAAGTCCATTTTTTCCCATTGAAGTTGCAGTGGATTCAAGAGGAGAAGAACTCTGCAATGGGGCTATTTCCAGGAACTTCCTTGGACTTTCATTTTTACTCTGTGAGGAACACCTTGACTTAGGAATTTATCCAAAATCCATTTTGGATCATCGACTGCATGAGATGTTAGTTTGATGGACAATCTTCTTGAGAATGCAACACCTTGGTGATGGATGGATTGTCAGGGGTGTTCATTTTTTAGGACGAAAACATCTTTGAAGTTGGGGGGGGGGGATGTTAGGGCCTTAAGGTTGAGCGCCCACAAGCACCACAAGTTTGGCTAGTCAAGTAGCAATACTAGATAGGCATAGCATGATTTGCAACAATTGTGTGACATTTTGGGGTTTCTTAGTCAAGTGAGTTGAGATGAGCGTGCGCATGATCAAATGAGACAGTTGAGACGAGTGCGCCCGAGTGCAATGAGTTGAGTGGGGATAAGTTGGCTCAAGTGTTGAGCGCTCGCCCAAATTTGAGGTTTCCTGTATGATGGATTGAGTAGGCAAGTTCAAGCTAATCGAACCTACACATCCCCACATTGGAGATTTAACCATGAATGGGTCGACTTCATGAGAAAGGAAGTCAGCACAAGTATTTGTAGTGTTGGCTAGTGAGATATGAAGTGTCGGCCAATCAAAGAGAGATGTCGATTGGAAGGGACAAGTCCTTTCACTATCTTATATGACACATATATATTGAGAGCCGTGTAATTGAGTTGGAAGGCAAGAAGCAAGACTTGGGTGGCAAGTTCGTAGGGCAAGGCAAGACGAGCAGTATGCAACTTAGAACTGTGTCACAATTCTGAGCCATGAAGGAGGGTAGGCAGAATTTGAGCTTCGCTCTACCCTCATGGATAAAGAAGAGAAGAAAACCAAATCAACAAAAGTTGGAGAGGAGGTTTTGTGCATGACTTGGATGAGAATAGTAGTTGAGGGATTGGAATTGTGATTGTAATAGCAGACATAGATGTTTAGTCCCCAATATTCTTTAGATTGGTCAGCATTAGAGTGTCCCTCGTTATGCTATGCTCCATCTTGAATGAATTTAGCATCTCTAGACTGTACTTTCCTTCTGCGAGGAGGATCTCGCTTGGCTGCTGCTAAACCTCAAGTCCCAGAAAGTAATGCGTTGACCTAATATCCTTCATCTCAAATTCTGACACTATATTTGAATTTGGAGTCAGATATGGAGTGTGGAGAGGTAGTCCTCAAGACTACTAGACTTCATCTTTTAAGTGAGCTCTTATTGATGGGCTTATCGGCAATTGTTTAGGGTGGTGAGGATAAAGATATGTGGAGTACTTAGGAGAGGTACTTCTTGATGAGAAGATTTGAGATGATGGATTTTATGTGTAGAGATGTTTGGGACGACATTGGGATGTGATGTGTTTGCACTTGTTTGGATGGCATGAGTTCTTGTGGAGTTGGCGCTACCATCATATTAGCTCCCTGATTAGCTAATGACCCAAGGGGATCCAACACATGGCATTCTTATGAGAGCATTTGCAAGTTCACATGATTGATGTAGTGTTAGAAAATGATCATTCAACATATGATTCATGCAGTTTTATATGAGGTTGTTCGATTGCATGAGATGTCAGTTTGATGGACAATGTTCTTGAGGATGCAACACCTTGGTGATGGATGGATTACCAGGGGTGTTCGCTTTTGAGGATGACAACATCTTTGAAGTGAGGGAGGATGTTAGGGCCTTAGGGTTGAGTGTCCATCTAATGGATGCCCCATCCCATCTCAAAGCTATTGAAAGAACTACGTGAATAGAGGAGTAAGTACCTTCATGAGCAAGCATCTCCTCGTA
The DNA here is from genome assembly GCA_000404065.3 of Pinus taeda. Lineage (NCBI taxonomy): Eukaryota > Viridiplantae > Streptophyta > Pinopsida > Pinales > Pinaceae > Pinus > Pinus taeda. The sequence goes on along the minus strand of APFE030742369.1, from coordinate 113,932 downwards.
GTTTACTCCCTTTTTGTTAGATAACTCAAGAATACCAAATCTGGACTTATATTTCTCCGCTATTGGAAATTTATACTCTTGGCTCCTCCTTTGGTTTCTCCTCTTGAGGCCCCTCTACAACTATTGGTTGGTCCTGAGATTTCCTAGATGCCAAGTTCTCCTCGAACTTGACACCTTCACTCATCATTGTCTTCTGTCGATCTATCAGGAAGATTCTATAAGCCTTCGAATCCTTGCAATATCCCACCATGATGCTCCTCTCAATTGATGGTTACAACTTTGTTATCTTTTTCGAGAGTTATGTGGGTATATATTTGAAAACCATATATCTAGAGATGTCCTATCTTAGGTTTATTTCCTGTGAATGCTTCCTCTAGTGTCTCATCTTCCAGAATCCGGTGTGGGATTTTATCATGCAAATACACAACTTTGTTAAATGCCTCAATGTTGAAAAACATCAACAAACTCTGATCATGGATCGTGGTCTTCACTGCACTAATGATACACTTATTGTGAACTCTCTGCACTCTGAGTGCCTTAGTGTTTTTCAAGGTGATGAATCCATATATGTAGTCAAAAACACATTTTAAATACAAAATATCATAATTTGACAAAAAAATGTTTCGTCAAATTTTGACCAAAATATCCAAAATGTATTATAGTTAGAAAACACCTAATAAAACTAGATATAAAGCTTTGTAGATCCATTACTAGTGTAATTATAATATTCCAACACTCCCCCTTAATCATGTTGCTAAGCATTTACAATACGGTTCCTTAATGTTTATCTTCTTATCCAATCTTCTATTTATTCATTTGTTGTCTTCTCATCTTTAGTTCTTCGTTCTTTCATGGGATTACTTGCTCCTTCCTTTTGTACCTATAGAAATATGATCTTTGATGTCCATATAAAAGGAAATCTATCTATTGAGATACGTGGGTGGTAACCATTGTACTCACCAGTTACAAGGGAAATCTTTTCATTTGCATGTTAGATTCCTCAGCCATGACTTGGTCTCAACTATCACACTTTTTGAGATTGCTTCACACATTTGCCCCTTAATAGAATATTGAACATCTCCAACAACATTGGGTCAACATACGAGTACCTGCGACCGTGCTACCTATCCAAGTGGTTCATTCCAAAAATTGATCCTACATGCTCTCCTTGCATGAGAGGGAGGACTCCATGTGTTACAAAATGTATGCTTAAATAACTTGCCCAAGGCTAGGCATTACAAATTTGACCAAAAACTCTAGGGTGTCGGGTAAAACTGATCATACATCCCTTCAAACATTATATCATTTCAATTCAAGTACAACAATTATTTGAGTGTTGTACAACAACATCAAGATTAACATCATCATGTGCCCAAAACACGAGCCAATCAAAGAAACTATGTTTTCTTATTAGGGTTATCACCTAATGTCGATCCTGTTTGCGAGAACTCATTCCATTCATAATCTATTCTAAATTTATAATGTTAGATAAATGTACAATTTAGATATTTAAACTTCCATTATCTACACTGGATTTTAGCCAAATGGGCAACCCTAGCAATCAAACAAATGACTGTACAAAATGTATGCTTAAATAACTTGTGTAAGGTTAGCCTTTCTAATTTGGTCCAAAAACTTGACGATGTTAGGTACAATTAATGATGTAGCAACTGCAACCTTACATCATTTCAATTCAGGTACAAGAAGTATTTGAATGTTGTGCAACATCAAGGTTAGCCTCATCATGTGTCCAAAACGTGAGCCAGTAGAAAAACTATGATTGCTTACTAGGGTTATCGGTTAATGTTAATCTAGCTTGCTAGAGGTCACTCCATTAAGCTTTTGTACTAACTCTACAACTTCAGATATAAGTAAGGTATAGATATTTATACTTCCAATATCATTATATTATAGCTAAATGGGAAACTCTAACAATTAAAAAAAAATAAATTGAACTATAACATCCAGAATAAAGTGACTCGACACTCGTTTCTCATAGTTACAAATATGATATATATTGAAGTATATCTAAACTCAAGCTTTTGCAGCACCTTCATGATCTCAGCAACACGCAAAAAACATAACAATTGCAGCTTTCTTCCAAGATTTGGAGTCTGGACAATTTGCAACTAGCAACAGTATATTCCTCGTACACAAAAATAGTAGACAAAAAAATTCCCCATCTTACAACTTTCACAATCTCTCTCTCAAAGAAACCTATGCGTTAACATTGATTGTTAGGAATAAAAAATGATATGAAATGGAAATAAGTAACCAATAACCAAAAAGCAACTACATGGATGAGTTGTGACTCATATTAACTTCATGGTATATGCTTGGCCACTTCGGCTGAGCCCAACCACTTGAGGTAGCTTAAAATTGAGTTCACAAGCCTTTTTATAGGCTTCATGACACTGACATCTATTTCTCTTGGTTGTTGCAAAAGAAATAAAGTTGTATGAGAAACATTTGGCTGCTTATAGGCAAGAGGAGTTCATATACAACCTTCCATTGTAATTTGGTTTAAGCCACCAAAATATGACACTTTTGTTCAAGCATAGTTACACAAGTTATTCTAAATTTCTAGAAAATCAAGATGTACAAGTTTTTTCTAGAAGTTGAAAATGTCTCTTTATGGAGAAATGCTTTTTGATTTCTCTCATTTGTTACCAATGACCCTCATTGACACTTATTCTAGGAGTAAGGCTTACATAATTTATTTGTTGTTTGATTCAATTCTTAAAACACATGTTTTATTGCTATATTTTCAAATGATTTTTTTCGTTGATCTTCACCGTGATTGATAGGAGCAATAGAATTTTCAAAGTGGTCTTTCCATTTGTTGATTCAATGACAATTTTGTTACAATGAAATCCCTGTCGATTTTCTAATTCGCTATAGACTTTTGTTGATTTAATAAATATTATAATATGCCATTACAACACTAAAAATGATTATGTTTATTTGACTTACTCCTATAGGGTCACTAGTTATAGTCAAGAATGATAAATTAGGCATATGCTTGTTACACCTTATTGGTGTGAAAAAGGGTTTTCATTGTTTTCCTTACCTAGGGTTTTGGAGAGCTAGGGGATTGCAATAGTGTGGTGATAATCCGTTGATGTACATGAACTTAGTCTTATGCATATTAATGAATATTTTAACCATTCACTACTTGTTTAAATTGTAGATTTGGTTGCCAACCATTTAGATTCTTCATGGTGCGTAATTTCCAATAATATATGTTTTGCCAATTTAACACAAGTTAAGGGTAGATATGCTAAGTGATTTAATATTATAATTAAACAACAAAAGGAAAGTTTTATTGATGTTATTATAGGTTCCATTAATGTTTTTAGATATGTTATATGCATGATAAGATTGCCCTAGAGGGATGAAATTCATTGGAACACATCGGTGTCTTATATATTGAATTGTTTAGTCCATTAGGGGGGTTAAGGAAGGGAATCTTGTCTGCTGTCAAAATGTTTTGTTTATATTTCATAACAACCCTAAAGGATGAAAACTAATAGGGTTACTAATTAGGAAGCCTCTTGTTTCAGAAGCGAAATTTCTGTTTTGCATTAAAACATTTGAATACACAAATTTTCTCATTATAGGTCAAATTAATGATGCAAAAGTACATCACTCTAATATTAATAGAAGAGTGTTTTGAAAAGGAATAAACAAGTAATGGAAGGTGTTCGACAGTCTAGAAAGAAACTGTAAGGACATGTTAAATTATCATAAAACTGGTTATTTAAGGAAACTGATCAGATCTAGTTATCTGTGGGAATTATTAACCTTTGTATGCAATAGGAAATGAGAAAAATAGTCACAGACAATTAATAACTATTTTTGTTGTTCTAGATTAGTTCATCATTTAAAATAATCTCTACAATTTACAAGAGCTCCCTTGCAAGGAAAATGGATTTGAGAAATTAACCACGAAAACAACAAATCTGAAAATTTCAGTGTTCATTTAGATTGAGGCAGCTTGCTTTCCAATTTATAAGACTATACGAGATCTATATGGACGATTGTACGACCTAATCTGGTTGGTTGTATGGCTACTCTTTTCCTTGCTTATGATTGGTTGCCTTCTCTTTGGCTAAAGATTCACTTCCTTTTGCTTGTTGTATCATTGTTGAAATCCTCGCCAATGGCTGAAAATCAGATTAATTTTCTTCTTCACTCACGTGACTTGTGAAATGACTGTTGTGTGTGTCTTTGCACTGTCCTTTTTTAACTTTGACAAGAGTTAAAAACCTAATGTTCAATGCCTAAGATCTAATCATGCGATCAATGGCTCTATTTTAGTTAAATCATAAAGTGACACACTTTATTTATTTTATTAACTAAAAGTCACTTTAATGAAAAATGTTCACTTAATTAATTAATAAAGTGAACTTCTAGAAAAAAAGCACAAGATACATTTAATGACAATTTCCACAAGTAGACGCCTTCATGAAAATACCTGCCTTAGCTACAAACACTAACACTCCCTCTTAGCGAGGAAGGTATTTTCCACCACTCTAAGCTTGTCTCAGAACTAGAATAACTTTCTCTTCACCAAGGACTTGGTGAAAACGTCTGCCAACTGCTCCCCTGTAGGAATATATTGGAGCTTGATTGGCCGCCATGTACCTTGCCTCAGTTGAACTTAGTGCTATTGAGGTTTGTTTCCTACTTAATCAGGAAATAACCATTGACCCCAAACTAAAGCAACACCCAAAGGTGGTCTTCCGATCTATATCACTGCCCTCCCAGTCTGGATTTGAGTACCACTGCAACCTCACACAATCTCCACCAAGACACTGCAATACATATCCTAATGTTCCTTGAAAATATCTGAATACGTGATTTGCTGCAATTCGTTGAACCTCCCTTGGTTCCACTATGAACTAGTTCGGGGTGTTAACAACAAAGCTAATGTTTGGTCGAGTGTTGATTGGATACATCAATGAGCAAGTCAACTGCCAGTACTATCTAGAGTTAGCCAACTCTAAAACTGAAGAATCAATATTCTTCAGATTAGTTGCCATTAGAGTGGCCATTGGTATGCTATCCTACATCTTGAATCTCGTTAGCATCTCTGGAGTGTACTACCCTTGTCTGAGTAGGATCTCGCCTAGTTGCTACCAAACCTCATGTCCTAGAAAGTAATGTGTCGACCTAATATGCTTTATCTCAATTTATGATGCTAAATATGACATGCAACTTGCATTAGTCTCTCTACACCTCTTAGTATGAGATCGTCCATATACAACACCAAAATCAGGGTCTCAGATCCAACCAACAGGGAATATAGGTTGGGATTTGCCTCACTGTTGGTCAAGCCTTTGCCCTACAAATCGCTATCAATTCTAGGATACCAGGCCTTGGGCACTTCTTTGAGTTCATACAAAAGTTTACAACAGACTATGATGATGAACGACTTGGGAGAGAGGGTTCTGAGCCTTTTCGAGAGACTTCAGATGTTTGGCGCTAAGACATCATCTCCTAAATTTGATGAGTTTGTTGAGTTTTATAATGAGGGAGATTTGATTGAGGATTACCTCGATGGAGCTAGTAGGGTTTCATTTGTAGTATGGGACGAGATTCAAAATGATGAGCCTTGTATAGACGACCCAACAGAGAGATTGAATAGTTTAGGGAGACGATAGTCAGTTGTATGGCTTGAGGATCCAGAGTTGGAGAGATTAATTAAGTAGATTTATGATGGGGAGATTTGATTGAGGATTACCTCGATGGCCCAGGAGGGTTTCATTTGCAGTATGGGACGAGATTCAAAATGATGAGCCTTGGTATAGATGACAAAATAGGGAGATTGAATAGTTTAGGGAGATGATAGTTAGTTTTATGGCTTGAGGATCCAGAGTTGGAGAGATTAATTAAGGGAAACAAGGGTAGGATAGGTTCCTATCCCCTATTATTGAGATACATTGCAAACAAAGATGGAGGGGTCATTCCAGGAGCTAAAGGCATGTTTCTAGCATTAGATAGAGCATATTCGAGAGAGCAGGGTACATCTTCAGAATTTGGAGTCAGATATGGAGCGTGGAGAGGTAGTCCTCAAGACTACTAGACTTCATCTTCTCAATGAGCTCTTAGAGATGGGCTCATCGTCAATTGTTTAGGGTGGTCAGTATAAAGATATGTGGAGTGCTTAGGAGAGGTAATTCTTGATGAGAAGATTTGACATGATGGATTTTATGTCTAGTGATGTTTGGGACGACATTGGGGTGTGAAGTGTTTGCACTTGTTTGGATGGCATGAGTTCTTGTGGAGTTAGCGCTACGATCAGATTAGCTACCTGATTAGATAATGACACAACAAGATCCAACACATTGCATTCTTATGAGAGCATTTGCAAGTTCACATGATTGATGTAGTGTTAGGAAATGATCATTCAACACATGATTCATGTAGTTTGATAGGAGGTTGTTCGACGGCATAAGTTGTTAGTTTGATGGACAATCTTCTTGAGGATGCAACACCTTGGTGATGGATGGATTGCGAAGGGTGTTCATTTTTTAGGGCGAAAAGATCTTTAAAGTGGGGAAGGATGTTAGGGCCTTAGTGTGAGCGCCCATAAATGCCACAAGTTTGGCTAGTCAAGTCACAAGACTAGATAGGCATAGCACGATTTGCAACGATTGTGCGACATTTTCGGGTTTCTTATTCAAGTGAGTCGAGATGAGCATGCCCATGATCAAATGAGACAGTTGAGATGAATATGGTCTAGTGCAATGAGTTGAGTGGGGATAAGTTGGCTCAAGTGTTGAGCGCTTGTCGAAATTTGAGGTTTCTTGTACAATGGATCGAGTTATGCAGCCCTATTCATGATCATGTTGCTCATGCCCATTATATTGCATCATACATCATCATGCTGTCTCATCCATCATCATGCTGCCTCATACATTAGCTTGCTGCCTCATACATCAGCATGCAATCTCGTTGCCGATCATGCTGCCGTTTACATCATCATGATCATGCTGTCCTTCATAGTCCCATTACTGATCATACTCATAGACATATATATTTATTGATCACCAAGTATAAGTCATACCCTTACAGATCTGACTGGGAGAATGCTGAGATATATTATGAAATCATAGTGATCTTCTATACTATAATAGTTTTGCAGAGAACGTAGCCCTTCTGATTCAAACCCTAACCACTACTGACCATTATGTTGAGATTGCTACAGGAATACCACCTGGATCTACCTCATCAATGGTAAGGTTTGACAGCGTATAAGGTTTCCATGAACAATGTTGAGAAGTCTCCATGACTGCGTATAGACCTGCGTATAAGAGTCTTCCAGACCAGCGTATGAGAAGTTTCCATGACTGTGTATGGTCTTCCAGAATTATATAGACTGCTCTTCTTTCAACCGAGATCCTTACAAGTGTGCCATTGGTTATTCTATGCCTATACGGATCTGCGATTACCATACATGACTGTGGCTCTTACGTTCTTGACTGCGGCCTTCCATGCTTGATTGCAGCCTTCCATGCTTGACTGTGGCCTTACGTGTGACTGCGGCCTTCCATGCTTGACTACAGCCGTTAACTTTATCACTGCAGCTTCCATCAACCGTGGCTCCCTTCTACTGCGGCTACCATCTATGCCTGCATATAAAACGTCTTCAAGAACAACGTTAGAGGACTGCGTTTTGGCTGCTACAAGCAGCGTATATACTGTGCGTATATAGTCTCCATGCATATATCATGATAACGTATAGATTGTTGTGTATATAGTTTCCATAGCCAACAGATTAGGGCATCGCATAACTGTTTCCATTGCTGTGCATATAGTTGCTCCATTGCCAACGGATTAAGGCATCGTATTGCAGCTAGGGCATCATACTCTTTAGTATCTCTCCTTCTCCAAAACCCAAGACGTGGACACGAGATCACATGAAGAGTGTGGCTTCCGTGACTTCAAATCCTCTTCTATTTATACTAAAACGTAGATGATGAATAGGCATGTCTATTGGGCTTCTGAGCCTACTCAAGTTGTTGGTCGGCTTGATAATAATTCCGTAATCAAAATAAATTCATATCACCAGAAATACTTATCAAAATCGGATGATATTTAGATCAATCCTAGACCTCTCAATGAGAGAGATCCAATAAAAATATCAAATGCCATAAATAAGTTGACCCACATGGAGTTTGGCCCTAGTTGCCAATTTTAACATTGAGGGATTGGAATTGTGATTGTAATAACAGACATAGATGTTTAGTCCTCTATATTCTTTAGATTGGTCAACATTAGAGTGTCCATCTTTATGCTATGCTCCATCTTGAATCACTTTAGCATCTCTAGACTCTACTTTCCTTGTGCAAGGAGAGCTCGCTTGGTTTCCGCTAAATCTCAAATCCCAGAAAGCAATGTGTTGACCTAATATCCTTCATCTCAAATGTTGACACTAGATTTGACTTCCAACCCGCATTAGTCTCTCTACACTTGTCAGAATGAGATCGTCGATATACAACATCAAAATGAGGGTTTGAAATCCCACCAAGGAGAAGTATAGGTTGGGATCTGCCTCACTCTAGGTGAAGCTTATGCCTTGTAGGTAGTTGTTAGTCCTAGCATACTAGTCCTTGGGCACCTGTTTGAGTCCATATAAGGATTTCTTGAGCCTGTATACATGTGTCTCTCTGTCATGGACCTCAAACCCCTCTGGTTGATCGATGTAGAATTCTTCCTCAATGATGTGATTAAGGAATACAATCTTCACATCCATTTGATGGATGCTACATCCCATCTCAAAAGCTATTGAAATAACTACTCAAATAGAGGATTATGTACCTTCAGGAGCAAGCATCTCCTCCTTTTCTACTCCCTTTTTGTGAGAGAATCCAAGAGCACCAAATCTGGCCTTATATTTCTCCGCTATTGGAAATCTCTACTCTTTGCTCCTCCTTTGGTTCCTCCTCTTCAAGGCCCTCTACATTTATTGGTAGGTCCTTAGATTTCCTAGGTTCCAAGTTCTCCTTGAATTTGACACCTTCACTAAACATTGTCTTCCATCGATCTATTAGGGAGATTCTGTAAGCCTTCGAATCCTTGCAGTATCCCACCATGATGCCCCTCTCACTTGATGGTTGCAACTTTGTCCTCTTTTGTAGAGGTATATGAATTAAGATTGGAAACCATATATCTAGAGATTTCCCATCTTAAGTTTCTTTCCTGCGAATACTTCCTCTAGTGTGTTATCCTCTAGAATCCAGTGTGGGCTCCTATTGTGCAAATACACAGCTCTGTTTGCAAGCCTCGATGCTGAAAGACTTCAGCAAACTCTGTTCATGGATCATGTTCTTCACCGCACTAATGATACACTTGTTGTTCCTCTCTGCAACCCCATTTTGCTGCAGGTTGTAGGCCACTGCACTCTCCCTCTTGACCCCTACCTCCTTGGTGTTGAAAAGTGTAACTAGGTTCGGTCTTGATAATGACATGTAGTTGTGAATTTTATGTAAGAGATGTAAAGAAGAAAAGATAAAATTAGCGTAATGCTTGCATCATGGGTTTCATGAGTAAGAGATTTTATTTTAGTGTAAGTTCCCATTAAGAGTCTTCAGGAATTTTGTCATCTAGTCATAAAAGTCTAAAGAGTCATTGTCATGTAATGAAGACATGTTACACATAATTTATGAAGAGTCACACTTGTCTATGTAAAGTCATCCTCCAAGACCTTGTCACTATCCCTCTTGAAGTCGACTTACAACGAAGGGAGAAATATAGAAGATGATGTCGGCCCTCCTCCAAGTGATCATGTCGGCCTAAGGGACATGGTCAAATATGTGTATATAGTAGTGCTTGACCTCATTTGAAGGCAAGCAGTTTAGTGAAGAAACTCTCCAAAAGGAAGTGTGCATTACTGTTAAATTTGGACAACTAGGTCCAAACTCCATGTTCTGATGATCAGATTAAGAGGCTAATATTTTTGTTGGATTCCTCTTTCAGAGAGGTGTAAAATCCATATAAAAATAGTCTTAATCCGATGAGCAGAACTTATATTTTGAATTTATTATTCTTAATAAATTATATGTGCAAGGTCAGCCAGTTTTG
>APFE030742369.1:42603-103008 GCA_000404065.3 Pinus taeda | reverse complement strand
CTTATGATCGTGCCCTTTCATCTAACTAAACCTAAAATTAAACAATAACCTAAAATTAATTAATTTTTTACATAACAGAGAGCATTAGAGCAGCCTTTCAGCTCGCACATGTGTGCAGAGACACAGATTTGGTCCTCCGTACAGCTCACATTGGGCATAGATAGGCCGAACTGCGCAGTCGTATGGCAAAGCGAGTGCACTGCAGGAAGATAGATTTGTCTTGGAAATTGATTGGTTGTTTTCCTGTGGTGAAAGGGAAGTTTTCCCTTGCTGTAAATTTTCTGAAGATTACCCTTTTGCTGAAGATAATAAAAGACACAAAGTTTGCAGGTTTTCCCCAGAGTTGGGGTTTCCTGGGTAAATCTTGTGTTCTATGCATTGAATGTTTTTTTTTTTTTTGGATGCCATGTTAGAAAACTCGGTGTATTTGTAGTTTGAGTTTCCAGAATAGTTGCTGTTTGTATTTCTGGTCTTATACTTAGAAAATTGTCAATCAGTTATTGGGTTTTAAGGAACTCTAACATGCTATCAGAGCATAGCCTGTGATTGAAGACCAAACACAGTTTTTATCTTCAAGAGCTAGGTCTGCGATTCAGAGTAAGTGCGTTCACCAAGTCGATTTGACTGCTAGGGTTTTTGAGCAATGTGATTTGGCAGTATGGCATATCGGGGACCCACAAGGCAGCCACTTAGCAGAATATTAATTTATTTAACTATTTCCTAAATTTGGACTAAGGAAAAAAATTTGAAATCCCAAGTTAACTTATGATTTAATCTCAGCCCTTCATCAAGATTTAATCTCACACATTGAGATTGATCGTGGCCCTTAGGATGAAATTATAAGAGGATACAAATATAAAGTTCTCCATAAGGATACAAATATTATATATTAAATGTGTAAATAAGAATGATTATACAATGAGAACGAGAGGCTTGCTTATATACCAAGCAGGTGTCTCTTCATGGGGAGTCATGTCTCATTTAGACATGCCTCTTCAACCTAATTACTAATTAACTAATAATTATTTATGATTATTTCATTTACATTATTTGATCCCTTTGTCAGCTTCAAATATCTTCTGTCTCAAAATTGTCATCTTTGTCAATACATGTTGATGTGATCCTCTAAGTGACAAACAAAGCTTTCACATTGAGAAAGGATCAGACCATCCTAGATTAATCTTCTATATAATATTCTAATAACTGGAATTTTGTAACAACTTGTCATCATAGGACTGGATTGAGGTTACATCACTCTTCTCTGGAACATCAATTTGTTGTTTCTAACTTTCTCTTTTGAATGGTCCTGATACGTAGCATGGTTGAGTTGTCTACTCTCATGATTCGGATGTCGATAGGGAACTTTTTTGGTTTGACATTCCCTTATTAAGTGTGTGGAAATTTTTTGATTTACTTCAGAGGACGATGTTGTTGAGTTGGTTACAAAACCTTCAGTTGGGATGTTAATCATCTGAACTGCAACATCTAAGTGCGTCGTTTCTTCAACTGACTTGTCTTCTTGAGTTGTCATATTCACTAAATCGATATTCGTTCCCTTATCTTCAACTTGCACTGTTATGACTGAAGATTTCGATACTTCTTCTTGAGTAAATTGTTTTAACTTGTCTTTTAATGCTTTCTTATCATCCTTAAGTTTCTTAATTTGAGTGAATAAACTTTGATTATGGTTTACCATTTCTCAAACGTAAAAGTTCTTTGGTTTCTGATTCATCAACCTTATTTTCAATGTTTCGACTTTTAAGTTTTTTATCTTTCAAATCTCTCATTTGTTCTAATAAATTTTTATTGAGGTTCTTTAAACGTAAAGTTTCCTCTTCTTGTTTTGATAAGTGCTTCTTGAGTTCTTTCTTTGTGACTTTAGTCTTCTTCACTTGTGCAAATAATTTTTCGACGTGGTACTTGAGACGAGAAATTTCTTCATCTTTTTCCATTATTTCTTTGTAATGCATATCGACACAATTTTTATGTTCGTGTTGTAACGCTTTCTTGTTTTACCGAAGTTTGGTTATTTTGTCTTTCTCTTGATCTTCCAATTGCACTTTCTCGGTACACTGGATTACATCATTTTGTGGGAGTGATGATGGACATTCGACTTGCAATTGGCATTCCATTTTCTCTCTCCTCATTAAAATCAGTGTTGTCGCTTAAGTATTGTCATTAATTGTTCTATATCTCTTGCTATCTATTGTTTTTGTGCATTACTGAGAGATTCCATTTTTATTTTTATTTTAGTTCTTTTATCTCCCTTTCTTTATTCATTTTTATTGTTATTCCCTTTTCTTTTCTTTTTTTAATTTAATTCTCTTTTTTTTCACCTTTTTAATATTTTTTTCTTAAAAAAAAAATAATAGAAATAATAAAAAATTTTTTTAAATAAAAAAAATTCTTAATATATAAATTAATAATTATATATATATTATATAATTTTAATTATATATTATTATATATTATAATTAATAATTATATAAAATTTATATATACTTTACTATATTTAACGAATCCACCATGTATATCGAATGACTGATTACATAAGGTCACGACTTATCAGTTGACCCTTTGACCACAACTGACCCAAACTATGAAAAGGGAGGGAGCTCACGGACGGTTGGAACCTAAACAATGCACCGCACAACTGACAAATGGGGCATACGCCAGTTTGATGATACGACTGTTCTATGCCCGGTGTACAGTGATGGAACCCGCAACGGTGTACAATGCAGTAGCAGGTATGAACGGCAGCAAGACGTGGAACACGACTTAGCGTTTGCAAGGAAACAACAACAGGAAAGGGACTAAGTGCAAGCAAGGTGTGGTTGCAGGTTTATGGCACAGTGGAGTGGGAATGGGTTGAACAGGCGGTGTCAACGATACCACGGATGGCGGATCAAGAATACAAATGTGTGCGTTGAGATCACGAGGAGCGGTGACAAAGGTTTGTGGGGAACCGTGGCTTTGACTGTGTTCTATTTCGTGTTCCAGGACCCGTGTTCCTGTATTCCTTTCTTTTAATCGCCTGAAAACGTTGCCTATCAATTCCTTGAAAAATTGTTTGCTTTATTCTGAATTGCTTGCTCTGTTTTGATTTGTCCGCAATTTGTGTCCAGAATTCGAGAAGACGGTTGGAGTAGCAGTCGTTGCGTGGCATATCCAATGCAACGTATGACGGCTCTAATGTAGCATGGACGAATTGTGGCATATTTGGTAGCGTGCGTCAAATGGTTAAGTTGGTGTGTTGCTGGGAATGTTATTTTATTGTTTTTGTTGAAATTTCTAAGTCTAACAGTTAGAAACCCTCCATGCACTTTACTGATTTATTCCTACCGAACTGTTATGTTAATTAACAAGTTATTTACCATGTAAATATTGAAAATAAATACTAGTGCATGCTCAACACATTACAGATCATCAACTGAAGGAAATAGAAACAAACACACAAATGACACCGTTATTTTTGGACTAATATCCCCAGAAAACCCAATGCGGAAAAACCGGTGAAGCTATATGAGGGTTTTCTTATTAAGCAGCTCTTTTCTGAGTACACTGGGTGCAAAACTGGCTAACCCGATGGAGATAAAAATTTGGAGGCAATACCTCTCTTCAAAAACAGGTATTCAGAAAGCTTGTTCCACGAAATCCCTCTCCAACACAATCTGAAGCTCAGCGTCAGCCCCGCTAGCCTCTATGTCAGCCTAAAACCCTTTGCGTCAGCCTACTGAGGCTTTGTGCAACCTCTCTGGCTCTCTGTGTCACTCCTGCAGCCTCTGCGTGGATGACGCAGGCCCTTCTAGCTCTGCATAGTCTCTGCTACTTTTGCATGGCTCCCTCTAGCTCTGCTTCTGCCTCTCTTTGCTTTTGCACTGGTCTCTCGACATTTTCCCTGCCTCTCTGCCTCGTACTCACTGCCCCTCGCTGCAACTGATCACTGATTCTATCTCTCTTAGCAAACCCCGCTCTAGAGAACAGAATGATTGATCACTCTAGTGTGTTCTCCAAGTGAGCCTCAAGCCTCCTCTTATACTTTTCTCGTTGACATATCAACGGCCAAGATTAAGTCCCTAGTCGATAGCTAATATTAGATCTGGCTTGATCCATGTCTTTTGGACCATTCTAACGCAGTTTTATATTAATCCATGTTAATATTTTAATTTCCCTAAGTTTAGACTTAGAGACTCTATTAAAAATATTAACTGTTTTAATATCTCCCAAATTGTTTAGAATCTACCCAAACCCTTTTTGGGTATTGGAGATCTCATGTGCCCTAACCTCTCCACCAAATTTCATGGCTAGAGCACATCTGATGCTACCCCAAATCAACAGTTTTGTTATATATATATATATATATAATATATATATATATATATAATATATATATATAATATATATATATATATTATTTGAATTGTCTTTTATAATTCAAATAAAAAAGGGGGCAGATCCAAGGACAAAAAGAATAGTTGTGGTGGAGAGCCAAGCTCTCCAAGGGAAAGAAGAAGAAAAAGGATCTCAGCAAGATCAAGTTCTTTTTGTGCCAATAGTTTTGGAATTGTGCTACTAAATGTTCTAACAGGAAGAATGCATCCAAGAAGGACCAAGTAGCAACCTCTGCAGAGATATATGAGTTATCTTCTCATTTTGAGAAGTGTTCACTCATTGCTTGCATGTCAAGCTCAATGGATACCAATTTATGGTATGTAGATAGAGCTGTGTCCTGTCATATCATGAGAAATAAGAAATATTTTAGCAAATTGTCAAAAAGGGACATGCAATTCAAAATTAAGATGGGAGATGATCGCAAGTACCGAGTCGAGGGTACTAGTACAATCATATTTGGGAGAAGTCTAGAAACACTCTATATCTCAAAGATGTCCTTTACGTACTTGGGCTCAAGAGAAACATTGTTTTAGTTTCATCATTGGAGGATAAGGGGTACGAGGTGACCTTCAAAATTTTATGCCTTTTACAGCAGCGCAACAAATTCACACAGCACAATTCTGCAACTGATATTTTTTTAATATCTCCTAAATGGTGAACCAGATTGAGCTGATTTTTTGTCAGCAGGTTAATATCATTGTAATTTTTCTCCAGAAAAAATTTGGCCTAAATCTAACTCACTGATTTCGAGAAAATCCAAAAAACCTTGTAGATGACGGTGGTTCATTTCTCAAAAACCGTGAAGCATTTTGAACCAAAATTAAGTGAGTTTATTCATCTCACCCCCATGTATATCCTGTAAACATTTCATGGCAAACGGGTACAGGTTTTGAGAGATATGGTGAAAATACTTTTGCATAGCAAACTTGTGCAACAAGTTGTCTTTGCATAGCTTTGATCAAAGGCTTGGACTTTGGCTAAGCAAAAATGGATGATTGATAATAGGCTCATAAACTTCCTTTGAACCCTCACATGTGAAAAGAAGAGCAATAACACTATTATTTCTTCCATTTGTTGAGAAATCTAGGGCATTAGTGTTAGTTGATTTCTCTTCCATTAGTGATTGCTTGTGAATGCTTTTTACATCCTTAGATTAGGATCATCTTCACATTAGATTATTAGTGTTCTTCTTCATCAAACAGTGACCATTGCATGAACATAAATACACAAGAGACACAGAATGTAGACTATGAACCAGGGCCAAAACCTCTCACTCTTTGAGAGGAAAACTCGCACAAATTCTTCTTATAGAGATTCCAATTGACGAATACCAAGACCAAGACCCTTGACCTATTAGCCACTTCAAGACCAAGACACTAGTTCTCTTGATTGTCTTCTCTTCTTCTCTTCCTCTTCCCTTTGATCCTTCTTGCGATCATGATATCATCATAGCACTGAGATCTTCTTACTGTAGTTGTATCGAGACTATAATAGACTTGAACCAAATCATAGCACATAGCTTATCAAAGTATTGTCTCCATTATATCTTTGAATTGTACCTTGCATCATTCGAAGTCTATACAATATCTTCATTGTCCCTTCTGAGTTCCTAACAACCTTTATCATCTGCATTGTCTACTTTTATATCACTGTCCATCAAAGAGGCATCTGAACTGTTTACTGCGGATTCTCCTTGCTTGTTTCTTTATTGTCCCTTCATCATGGATGACCCTCACTATCCCCTGAGCTTCATCTGAATTTATCCTCCACTATGATCTAAATCCGAGCTTGATTGTGATAACCGTCGGAAACACCTTCGAAAAAATCTGAACTGTCATGATTGTAATGATCACTGAAATTCCCAGGGATGCCCGAGTTCTGTTCACTGTAATTACCCACCAAAATTGCAGAGGTATCTGAAATCTTGAATTGTTCTTATGTGAAGATCCTCGCAAGGTATATATAGTAGTTTGTCTCCATAATAAACCGACGTGATCTATGAAGAGATGTGTCCCTTTAACTGTGTGATGACATGAGTTCTTATTCTTACTTGAAGCTGACGTGAGGAGGAGGATTGCGCTTGTCATTGGAGGGCTAATTAGACATAGACATAGACTCGTATACTTTTTACATATGCTCAAGAAGAGCCCTTCATACATGACATTAATTCTTAATGACAAATCCTAAGGCTCTCAATGGGAGCCATCTAAAATAAAATCAATTGTTCATGAAACCCATGAAGTAAGGCTTACAAAAATAATTTTATTTCTTTTTATTACATCATCACAACTACATGTCATTATAAAGACCGAACCTAGTTACACTTTTCAACACTCCCTCTTAACTAGGTAGGTATTCATAATGGTACTTGATCATTCTCAATCTGAAGAATTTCTCATAAGAAGAATTTGGATTTGTAACTCATTTGTATAGCATCATATCAACCAGCATTGTTATATAGCAAGGCCTTAACTAACAGCTCCATCTCTCCACAAGATATTGTGCCCAATGTTGGTGAGACCAATGATTTATAGACATACTCATCATTGTCTCTCTCAGAACATACCCCACTCGAGTTCTCTTGGGATATGCTCCATAAGGACTATTCTTTTCTTGGACTCCCCGGTCCCAAAAGAATATTGGTCCTCCACGACTACTCTTACTGTTGGATGCCCTATCTCATCCTCAAAGAGCATCGGATGCCAAATGATTACACAAGCCTCCATTTTGTCTTCCCAAGTGAAGACTAGAATGACATGTCTATCTCTCCTTTTCCAAACTTGGAGAATTTATTCCATTAGAGGAATGTACTCGTACCTTTTATTCATCTAGCCTTCTTTCAACAACTTCCTTGATTGAAAAGATCTTCAACCCCTTGATCTTCTTCCTTGATTGAAAAGATCTAGGGCATTAGTGTTAGTTGATTTCTCTTCCATTAGTGACTGCTTGTGAATGATTTTTACTTCTTTAGATTTGGATCTTCTTCACATTAGATTTTTCATGCTCTTCTTCATCAAACAGTAACCAATACATGAACATAAATACACAAGAGACATCGAATGTAGGCTATGAGCCAAGGCCAAAACCTCTCACTCTTTGAGAGGAAAACCCGCACAAATTCTCCTTATATATATTCCAATTGACGAATACCAACACCAAGACCCTTGACCTATTAGCCACTCCAAGACCAAGACACTAGTTCTCTTGACTGTCTTCTCTTCTTCTCTTCTTCTTTTGTCATCGTGATATCATCATAGCACCAAGATCTTCTTACTATAGTTGTACAGAGATTATAATAGACCTTACCCAAATCATAGCACATAGCTTATCGAAGTATTGTCTCCATTATAGCTTTCAACTGTACCTTGCATCATTCAAAGTCTCTACATTATCTTCGTTGTCCCTTCCGAGTTCCTTCTAGCCTTTATCATCCAAATTGTCTACTTTTATATCATTATCCATCAAAGAGGCATTTGAACTGTTCACTTTGGATTCTCCTTGCTTGTTTCTTTGTTGTCCCTTCATCATGAAAGACCCTCGCTCTCCCTGAGTTTCATCAGAATTTATCTTCTCTATGATCTGAATCCGAGCTTGAATGTGATAACCATCTGAAAAACCTAAGAAGAATCCGAACTATCATGACTGTAATGATCACCGAAATACTTAGGGATGCCTGAGTTCTGTTCACTATAATTACCCACCAAAATTGCAGAGGTATCTAAAAACTTGAACTAATCTTATGCAAAGATCCTAGCAGGGTATATATTGTAGCTTTTCTCCATAATAAGCCGACATGATCTATGAAGGGATGTGTCCCTTTAATTGTGAGCCGACATGAGTTCTTATTCTTACTTGAAGCCAACATGAGAAGGACTGTGCTTGTCATTGGAGGGCTAATTAGACATAAACATAGACTCGTATACTTTTTACAATGCTAAAGAAGAGCCCTTCATACATGACATTAATTCTTAATGACAAATCCTAAAGCTCTCAATGGAAGCCATCTAAAATAAAATCACTTGCTCATAAAACCCATGAAGCAATGCTTACAAAAATAATTTTATTTCTTTGTATTACATCATCACAATTACATGTCATTATGAAGACCAAACCTAGTTACACTTTTCAACACCATTTAATATCCTTTGTCAGTAGCATAGCAGAAAAGTGCAGCGGTGAAGGAATAGATGTCAAACTAACTAGTTGAGTGTTCTCTTGAACATTTTGAGATGAATTTTGAGGTACCATAATTCAATTTAATTGAGCATCTGCAATACACGGGGATGTGGGCCCTTATCATTCAAATTTCAAAAAAAAACGGCATTTGCTTAGGATTGATGTTCTGTTTTCACTGGAAACAAATAACTCTACAACCTTCGGTTAAGATTGCTCTTTCTCCTAATTGTCAAAATGACTACCACCAAAGTGTTGCCAGCTCTTCTCTTTGGATGCAATGATCAAGCAGAGGTCATAAGTCACAATTAAGCTAAAGTTTCTTTAGAAATACATAACCATTGGAGTAATACACCTTTCACAGTTGCTCTGTTAATAGGGTCTCTTTACCAGTACTGGAGCAGTGACAACACAACTAACAGAAGCATAAGCAAAATCAGGCCAATGAGAGATGGCAGGACTCCCAAGAGCCCGAGCTCTTATCCACACTATTTGAATGGTGCTAGAACCATGTAAACTTCCAAAATTTAGATGTCAGAGGAAATTTGAAACTCCTGCCATATCAGCATATAACATAGGCAACTCTGCAAATTTAAAAGACAATAGAAACCAACTACCATATATTTCAATATTATATAGGCTTAAATTGAGAAATCACCTGAAGTAAATAGACTATCATGGGTAAGCCTAGATTACTTTGCAGCCCAAAACATAAGTAAACTACAATTCATCCAGTACATTGAACCTATCTTTCATCCTTCAAAAAAACATATTGACCAGAGAGACTGAAAACAGTTACTGGCAAATACCTGTCATTTGGCTCCTCATCTCCCTCTCCAATAATCGGAATAGTTGGTCCAGACAATATAGCAAACCTGTTAACCACACATTTGACATTCAGATTTTAGACGCATTAAATTATGCGGCAAAAATGAAGGTGAGAAAACGATATGCATGTTTGTTTTCATGATACTGGATTGAAATAAGGGGAATTTAAACTACTACTATCCATCTAGTCATTCATAAGAATTAGAGTTACAAGTTGAGTCAGAACTATAATTACCTAAAAAAACTTTCATGTCAGTAAATTAGTTTTTTCAATATAATTTTGAAGAAAAAAAGCACTGACAACAGAAATATAGACACCGAGTTGCTAATACTACAGGTAGGAATGCCAACGGAAAATACAAAAGAGGGTAGATACAGAATCAGAGATGGAAGATCTCATCACTCGTGACTGTCAGTAGTCCTCCATGTCAGAATCATCAAAATGACCACCACTGCCACTCCTCAATCTTTCTCCTCTGTATCCAATCCAGGTTCGTTAATATCCAAGTTGGCTAATGCCAACCCAACACTATTGTCCAAACTCATATCATCAGCAAACGCATTTCACATCTTTGCTTTTCCCTTCAACCACTCCTCCCTGTACTTGTAAAAATGATGGAGGTTGGAGTGTGCACAAACCATTGTCTCAGCCCTATACTGCTCAAGCTTGCTTTTCTTCAAACCACAGAAATTCCCATATGTGCTCCAATTCCTATCACAACAAGATGGATAAAGTAACCTGAGAGAGAATCCTCATGGCTAAATGTTAAATTTGGACAACTAGGTCCAAACTCCATGTTCTGATAATCAGATTAAGAGGCTAATATTTTTATTGGATTCCTCTTTCGAGAGGTGTAAAATCCATATAAAAATAGTCTTAATCCGATGAGCAGAACTTATATTTGAATTTATTATTCTTAATAAATTATATGTGCAAGGTCAGCCAGTTTTGTAATGTAGGCTCACATGCCCAACAGATGTGTCACACACCCTCATTGATGTATATATATACAGGAAAAGTTGGAGAGAATAAGCACACAATTCAACTCACATCTTCCTCTCTCATCTTAGAGAATACAAGCTACCTGGAGGACGAATTCAGCCACACGTGGGAAGGACGAAGAGGACAGACTGTACGGATTTTCTGCTGCTAGGGTTTTGCAGAAAGTTTGACCAGCGTTGACTTTGGTCAACCCTTGGTCCGATCAAGCTGAAAATTGGTGGGAAGTTCGATTTTTGAAGGCCGTACTACCTGGCACAAAAATCGAGGTCAAAGAGTTGACCGTTTTGCTGTTGCGTTGACTTTTAGCTTGCTGCCCCTGCGTTGACTTTTCAGGACAACGTTGACTTTTGCAGAATTGACTTGGGTTGACTCATCTACTGGTTGGAGGGTTGTTGTGACACATCTGGGCTGGCTGACCAAAGGAGACTTTGCTGGTTGAAGCATCCTGTTGACCGCCGAAACGAACACACACATTTTTCCTGTTTCTGATTTGTCTTCTGAAAGATCTGCTTATATGTTCTATCTGCATTTTGCTTAACTACTTGTATGATTGCTGTGTGAAAAGTGAAATTGCTCTTAGCATAGAACATCTACAAAACTTAACAATTACATCTTAGAAGAAGCCTCCAAGCTAATGAGAAGCAAAGGAATATAGCAAAGGAGAGGGTCATCTTTAGAGGACTATTTTTGGGTTAGATTACCCTCACACGTGCAAGGAAGGGCAGGTCTGAAGTTAGCAAGGATACACCGCCATTTGCATTGATCTAGTTTGGGAAAGGACTTCGCTCAAGGAGGCCTAGTAAGGAAGTGAAAGTAGTCTCCCTCTTAAGGAGACTAATCAAGGAGCAAAAGTGTTCTAGGGTTTCTTCGATAGGGTTGCAGACCTACAAGAAGAGACCGAGATTTTCAAAGGAGTCAAGAAAGAGAAGAGGAAGAATAGTGTTGGAGAGAGGGCTAGTGACTTGGTCTTGGGAGGACTCTATTGTTAAGGGTCTTTGTTATGGTCTTGGTATTTGTCAATTGAAGATCTATAAGAGGAATTTCGTTTGGGTTTTCCTCTAAAATAGTGAGAGGTTTTGCTCCTAGCTGACAAGCCTATATACGGTGTCTCTGGTCTCTTTATTGTTCATAATTTGGTAATTGTCTTGATTATCCAATGCTCAACAATCTCCCCCCCAGTGCAAGGTGGTTGTGATTCAAACTTGAGACCTTTGGATCTAATACCACTTGTTCAAATCACAATTTCCGTTACACCAAAACTCGCAGGTGTTAGTAAACGAACGCATTGCCAGAGTTAACGGATCCATAAGAGGTTGTTAATACATGTCGTGAAACACATGGGGAGCGTTGGATTATCCAATGCCCAATAGTAAAATGACTTCATGTTTCAAAGAAAACCATAAGCTAGGTGGGATAACAAACTTCCTTGCATGGAAAAGAAGGATAGGCATAGTTCTCGAAGTAAATGAAGTCATTGATCATGTCCATGGAAAGATCTCCAAGCCATCTGAAGATCAAGCACTATCTCAGTACATGGAAAAGGATCTAAAGGCTCAAAATATTCTTAAGGAATCTATCAAAGATCCTCTCATTCCTCATATAGACGAGCTGGAGACATCAAAATAGATATATGATAAGCTAGTAAATCTATTCTCTGGAAGCACAATAAGAAGGATCATATCACTTAGATATTATCTATATAAATTTAAGGTATCGAAGGATGAAAATATATCTTCATGCCTCTCAAACGCATCTCAAATAAAAACTCAATTAGAAGACCTAGGAGAGTTGGTATCTGATAAAGAAATGATCTCCATCATTCTAAATGCACTGACTGATGAACAAGGTAACCTCGTGTCCAATGAAGAAGAGGAAGCTATCCCATTCAACAATTTGTGGTCTCTATGCAAGATAGAAGAGAATAGGTTGAAGGGAAAATGTGATGAAGAACCTAGAAAAAGGGGTCAAACAGTTACTAAAAGAAAAGGAAATTTCGGTAAATTTGTTCCTTGAAAGAAAAAGAAGAAAATGTCTAAGGTTCAGTGCTATAGATGTCAGGAATTTGGGCACTATAAAAGAGATTGTACTGAAAGGGACAATAACAAGATAAATAAGGAAGAAGCCCATATTGCCCAAGGAGTGGAAGAACCTGAAACAAAGAAGCCTAAGAAGGAAGAAGTGAGAGATCTGTAAGATATTCTTCTGTTGTTTAAATTATAGATAGGAAACTTTGGAAATAGGATAGGATGCATCATACTAGAGAATGGCATCATGGTAGAAGCATTAATAGCTCATGACATGGGTAGCATGAAAAATGTTTGGGACAAAAGTCAATAGCTATGTAAGGCATAGCTCTTGAAAACCTCATTGAAAGATACTTATGGAGAAGGAAGAAGTCATCTAGGACAAGGCTCATCATACATAACATTTGTAGGATAGGATATGCTACATCCTCGAGATTCTCTGATGGAATCTTCATTGTAAAGTTTCACAGATCATGAGGAGAGACAAGTGTTTCATCAAGAATTCGAAACTTGTGGAATTCATGGGATGATGTCACGATGACATAACAGGGAATTAGGTCAATGGAATGAAGTTCCTTCATTCAGAGGATGCTGCTACAAGAAGTCTAGATGACCCAAAGGAAAGATGAGGTATGTATGCTCATAGGTGATATTATAAAAGTCATGTCATATGGTTGTAGACAACATGAATCAATGCTCTATCTTGAGAAGCATGATCAGAGAAAGGATCTCCAACCAGGGTATAGCAATGCATAGATCACATATTCACTAGATGAAATCAACGTAATATGTCCTCATATGTAAGATGAGGCAACTAACTACAATTGAGGAACTCTAATTGGAAATTCTTGGGAATGAGATATGTCAAGAAAGAAAGGAAGAGATCGTGGAATACACAACAATGGTAAAGGCAGTCGAACATCTGAAAGACCGAGAATATTTGATTATGGTATCTCCCAGAAAGACATGAAGACTCTGATGGAATTCATGAAAAGATAGAAACTCTTGAAAATACATATCTTTAGGAGATGTGTCAACATGTACGTTGGATGATAATGCCTACAGGAAGGAACATGTCATGATATAAGACCATCACAAAGGTAATTATGATTCAAGTGTTTGTTTCTTATTTATGAACTACTATCTGGATGGGCTTATGTAGGGCTAGGAAAGTGAAGAACGATGGATATCTTCCTAGATAACCATGTAAAAGTATGCAAGATCCTTCCAAAGAAGAAAGCATGATGAAAGTACCATAACATGAAGCAATGCCAGACATAGACTGATAGATCACTTTCTGATGAGAGGAATGATGACATGACTAATTCATGGATGAAAATGATGGATGGTTCATGCCATATGAGGAAGTCCCCAAAAGATGAAGACTCCAAGACAGAAAATTCATGACATTGAAGGAAGGAGTTCTTTTAGCCGCTGGTTGTCCCATCATCTCCAACTACAGGTCCTTGATTAAGACGGAGCCTGGAAACAAGTTTCTTACTTGGAAATTCCTAAGCCAAGAGGGAGCTTAGGTACATTCCTTCTATAGGAATGAGTACATTCCTTTATTAGAATAGTTATGTTCTCCCTAATTGGGAGCGAGAGATAGAAACATTATTCTTGTCTTCACTTGGGAAGACATATTGAGGATTGGGTAATCATTTGGCATCCGATACTCTTTGAGGAAGCGATAGGGCATCCAAGATAAGAGGAGTCGTTGAGGACCGATATTCTTCGAGGGATGGGGAGTCCAAGATAAGGATAGTCCTCATGCAACACAACCTGAGAACGTGGGTGGGGTATGTTCTAGGAGAGACAATGATGAGAATGTGTATAAATCATTGGTCTCGCCAACATTGAGCTTAGATCTTGTGGAGAGATAGAGTTGTTATTCAAGGCCTTGCTATATAACAATGCTAGTTGATATGATGCTAAACAAATGGGTTACCAATCTGATTCTTCTTATGAGAAATTCTTCTGATTGAGAATGTGTTGACGGTGTTGGACCCGCCAACATGTCAGGGGATCTCCCTGGTAAGAAGTCCCAATTAGATCTCAAACCGTTTGGTGTAGGAGTCCCAGTAGTGGGTCGTACGATAATGCCTTGACCACGATTTCACACAAAGGCAAGTAAGAGGTCTCTGTTGGTGGCAAGGGTTTGACAGATGCAGTAAGCCAAGGACGGTGCATGAGAGGTTCTAACACACGAGGGTTGAGATGAGTGCGCCCCTTTGAAACCTATGATAGGATGGAGTTAAGAAGGGCACACACAAGCGAAGATGCATCACATGGAAGGCAAGTCAGCTAGAAATCCAAAGTGATGGTTAAACCAACAACACATTTTAGAAAGATTCATACATACATACACATAAATAACTATACATGCACGCATAAGCAAACATATACATATATCATTTAGAGTAAACAAATAGCTGAAATACAATACAACATATGCATGAAACGTCCTGGCTCTTGTTATATTAAGAAGTGTAAGTCCTAGTCATACAATACATTCATGTCCGATCACTAGTTTTGATAGTGGAACGCTAC
Source organism: Pinus taeda (assembly GCA_000404065.3). Lineage (NCBI taxonomy): Eukaryota > Viridiplantae > Streptophyta > Pinopsida > Pinales > Pinaceae > Pinus > Pinus taeda. The sequence continues at coordinate 88,038 of APFE030742369.1, read as the reverse complement.
AGCCACAATCGCCTGCTCTCTCTAAGATAGTCCTATCGGAAGCTTGGCTGACCAAAAACCTATTTATAGCAAAGGGTGTGGGGTGGACCTTGACATTCCACTTTGTGATAGTTCATCTACCCTTATGACTCTTCATCTACTCTATGACTATTACATCCAACTATCGACACTTGAACTTACACTTGACAAGGCGTTACATTGCAATGCACATGTACCCATGTGAGACAAAACGACTTGAGCAAGCCATGCAAGACATCACTATCACTCGGACCATTGTGGTGAGACCAGCTCTTTGACATCCTTGTGATGGTTGATGGTGGTGAATTGATGCCAAGCTTGTTCGTCCATGATAGTGTTTGTGCGCTCAATGGTGACATCTTGCTGAAGCGAACAGTAGATTCCTCCTACAAAAAAATAGTAGACAAAAAAATTCTCCATCTTACAACTTTCACAATCTCTCTCCCAAAGCAACTTATGCTTTGACATCAATTGTTAGGAATAAAAAATGATGTGAAATGGAAATAAGTAACCAATAACAAAAAATAACTTCATGGATGAGTTGTGAGACATCTCAACTTCATGGTATAAAAAAGATATGAAATGGAAATAAGTAACCAATAACCAAAAACCAACTACATGGATGAGTTGTGACTCATCTCAACGTCATGGTATATGCTTTGCCACTTTGGCTGATCCCGACCACTTGAGTTCGCTGAAAATTGAGTTCACAAGCCTTTTTATAGGCTTCATTACACTGACAGCAAATTGATCAAATCTAGTTATTTGTGGGAATTATTAACTTTTGTATACAATAGGAAATGAGAAAAACAATCACAGAGAGTGCATAATTAATTATGGTCTTCTAGATTAGTTCATCATTTAAAATAATCTCTACAATTTACAAGAGCTCCCTTACAAGGAAATTGGCTTTTGAGAAATTAGCCACGAAAACAGCAAACCTGAAAACTTTAGTCTTCATTTAAATTGAGGCAGCGTTCTTTCCAATCTATATGACTGTACGAGATCTATATGGACGATTGTACGACCTACTCTGGTTGGTTGTATGGCTTCTCTTTTCCTTCCATATGATTGGTTGCCTTCACTTTGGCTAAAGATTCAATGCCTTTTGCTTGTTGTACCACTGTTGAAATCCTCACCAAGAGCTAAAAACCAAATTAATTTTCTTCTTCACTCACGTGACTTGTGAATTGAATGCTTTGTGTGTCTTTGCTCTCTCCTTTTTTAACTTTGGCAAGGGTTATAAACCTAATGTTCATCGCCTAAGATCTAATCATGAGATCAATGGCTCTATTTTAATTAAATCATAAAGTGATCCAATTTATTCATATTATTAATTAAAAGTCACTTTAATGATAAAACGTTCACTTAATTAATTAATTAATAAAGTGAACTTCTAGAAAAAAGCATAAGATACATTTAATGACAATTTCCATAAGTAGACACCCTCATGAAAATACCCGCCTTAGCTACAAACAGTAGCACTTCCTCTTAGCGAGGAAGGTACTTTCCACCTCTCTATGCTTTTCTCAAAACTAGAATTACTTGCCTTTCACCAAGGACTTGGTTAAAACGTCTGCCACCTACTCCCCTGTAGAAATATATTGGAGCTTGACTGGCTGCCATGTACCCTGCCTCAGTTGAACTTAGTGCTATTGAGGTTTGCTTCCTTCTGCATTAGGAAATAACCATTGACCCCAAACTAAAGCAACACCCAAAGGTGCTCTTTCGATCTATACCACTGCCTTCCAAGTCTGAATTTGACTACCCTTGCAACCTCACACAATCTCCACCAAGACACTGCAATAAATATCCTAATGTTCCTTGAAAATATCCGAGCATGTGCTTTGCTGCAATCTGATAAACCTCCCTTGGTTCCAATATGAACTAGCTCAGGGTGTTAATAACAAAGATAATGTCTGGTCGAGTGTTGATTGGATACATCAACGAGCAAGTCAACTGGCAGTACTATCTAGAGTTAGCCAACTCTAAAACTCAAGAATCAATGTTCTTCAGATTAGTCACCATTAGAGTGGCCATTAGCATGCTATCCTACATCTTGAATCTCTTTAGCATCGCTGGAGTGTACTACCCTTGTACGAGGAGGATCTCGCCTAGTTGCTACCAAACCTCAAGTCCTAGAAAGTAATGCATCAACCCAATATCCTTCATCTCAAATTGTGACGCTGGATCTGACTTGCAAATGACATTAGTCTCTCCACACCTCATAGAATGAGATCATCCATATATAACACCAAAATCAGGGTCTCAGATCCAACCAACAAGAAATATAGGCTGGGATTTGCCTCACTCTTGGTCAAGCCTTTGCCCTACAAATAGCTATCAATCCTAGCATACCAGGCCTTGGGCTCTTCTTTGAGTGCTTACAGGGCTTTACAATAGACCAGGATGATCACTGACTTGGCATAGAGGGTTCTAAGCATTGCTGAGAGACCTCAGATGGTTGATGCTAAGACATCATCTCCTGAATTTGATGAGTTTGTTGACTTTTATGACGAGGAGCGAGATTTGATTGAGGGTTACCTCGATGGAGCCAAGAGGGTTTCATTTGTAGTATGGGACAAGATTCAAAATCATGAGCCTTGGTGTAGACGAGCCAACAGGGAGATTGAATAGCTTAGGGAGACAGAAGTAAGTTGTATGCCTTGAGGATCCAAAGTTGGAGAGATTAGTTAAGGACAACAAGGGTAGTATAGGTTCCTATCCCCTATTATTGAGATACATTGCAAACAAATATGGAGGGGTCATTCCAAGTGCTAAAGGGATGTTTCTAGCATTAGATAGAGCATATTCAAGAGAGCAGAATACATCTTTAGAATTTGGAGTCAGATATGGAGTGTGGAGAGGTAGTCGTCAAGACTATTAGACTTCATCTTCTCAATGAGCCCTTGGAGATGGGCTCATTGTCAATTGTTTAGGGTGGCGAGTATAAATATATGTGGAGTTCTTAGGAGAGGTACTTTTTGATGAGAAGATTTGATTTGATGGGTTTTATGTCTAGAGATGTTCGGGACGACATTGGGATGTGATGTGTTTGCACTTGTTTGGATGGCATGAGTTCTTGTGGAGTTGACACTACGATCAGATTAGCTACCTGATTAGCTAATGACACAAGGGGATCTAACACATGGCATTCTTATGAGAGCATTCGCAAGTTCACATGATTCATGCAGTGTTAGGAAATGATCATTCAACATATGATTCATGCAGTTTGATAGCAGGTTGTTCAATTGCATGAGATGTTAGTTTGATGGACGATCTTCTTGAGGATTCAACACTTGGTGATGGATGGATTGCCAGGGGTTTTCATTTCTGAGGAGGACAACATATTTGAGGTGGGGGAGGATGTTAGGGCCTTAGGGTTGAGCGCCCACAAGCACCGCAAGTTTGGCTAGTAGGCCAGGTCATGCCAACCGAGCCCACACATCCCCACATTGGAGATTTCAACATGAACTGGTCGACTTCATGAGAAAGGAGGTCGGCATGAGTATTTGTAGTGTTGGTTAGTGAGATATGAAGGGTTGGGTGGGACAAGTCTGTTCACTGGCCCATATGACGCATATATATTGAGAGGTGTGTAACTGAGTTGGAAGGCAAGAAGCAAGACTTGGGAGGCAAGTTCGCAGGGCAAGGTAAGACGAGCAGTACGCAACTCAAAACTGTGTCACAATTCCAAGCCATCAAGGGGAGCAGAACGGAATTTTAGGTTCACTCTATCCTCATGGATAAAGAAGAGAAGAAAACCGAATCAATAGAAGTTGGAGAGGAGGTTTTGTGGATGAGTTGGATGAAAATAGTAGTCGAGGGATTGGGATTGTGATTGTAATAACAGACTTAGATGTTTAGTCCTCAATATTCTTTAGATTGGTCAGCATTAGAGTGTCCATTGCTATGCTATGTGCCATCTTGAATGACTTTAGCATCTCTAGACTGTACTTTCCTTGTGCGAGGAGGATCTCACTTGGTAGCTTCTAAACCTTAAGTGCCAGAATGTAATGCGTTGACCTAATATCCTTCATCTGATATTCTGACACTAGATTTGAATTCCACACTGTCTTAGTCTCTCTACACTTGTAAAAATGAGATCGTCCATATACAACACCAAAATGAGGGTCTCAAATCCAACCAATGAAAAATATAGGTTGGGATTTGCCTCACGCTTGGTGAAGCCTATGACCTACAGATAGTTTTCAATCCTCGCATACTAGGCCTTGGGCGCCCGTTTGAGTTCATATAGGGATTTCTTATGCCTGCATACATGCGTATCTCTATCATGGACCTCAAACCCTTGTGGTTGCTCGATGTTGAATTCTTCCTGAATGATGCGATTAAGGAAGCAAACCTTCACATCCATTTGATGGATGCTCCATCCCATCTCAAAAGCTATTGAAAGAACTGCTCGAATAGAAGAGTAAGTACCTTCAAGAGCAAGCATCTCCTCGTAGTCTACTCCCTTTTTTTGAAAGAACTCAAGAGCACCAAATCCGGCCTTATATTTCTCCGCTATTGGAAATCTCTATTATTCACTCATCATTTGGTTCCTCCTATTGAGGCCCCTCCGCAACTATTGGTAGGTCCTGAGCTTTCCTAGATGTCAAGTTCTCGAACTTGTCACCTTCACTCAACATTGTCTTCCGTTGATCTATCAAGAAGATTCTATAAGCCTTCGAATCCTTTCAATATCCCACCATGATGCCCCTCTCACTTGATGGCTGCAACTTTTTCCTCTTTTTCCAGAGTTATGTGGGTATATATTGGAAAACCATATATCTAGAGATGTCCTGTCTGAGCCATGAAGGAGAGCAAAACGGAATTTGAGGTGCGCACTACCCTCATGGATAAAGAAGAGAAGAAAGCCGAATCAACAGAAGTTGGAGAGGAAGTTATGTGCATGAGTTGGGTGAGAATAGATGTTGAGGGATTGGCATTGTGATTGTAATAGCAGACATAGATGTTTAGTCCTTAATCTTCTTAAGATTGGTCAGCATTAGAGTGTCCTTCGTTATGCTATGCTCCATCTTGAATGACTTTATCATCTCTAGCCCGTACTCTCCTTGTGTGTTGAGGATCTCCCTTTGTTGCTGCTAAACCTCAAGTCCCAGAAAGTAATGCGTTGACCTAATATCCTTCATCTCAAATTATGACACTAGATTTGACTTCAACCTTCATTAGTCTCTCTACACTTGTTAGAATGAGATTGTCCATATACAACACCAAAATAACTATCAATCATATGCCCTGCAGAGAACTATTAATCCTAGCATACTAGACCTTGGGTGCCTGTTTGAGTCCATATAGGGATTTCTTAAGCCTGCATACATGCGTGTCTCTGTCATGGACGTTGTGGTTGCTCAATGTAGAATTCTTCTTCAATGATGTGATTAAGTAAGGCAATCTTCACATCCATCTGATGGATGCTCCATCACATCTCAAATGGTATTGAAAGAACTACTCAAATAGATGAGTATCTACCTTCAGGAGCAAGCATCTCCTCTTAGTCTACTTCATTTTTGTGAGAGAAGCCAAGAGCACCAAATATGGCCTTATATTTCTTCGCTTTTGGAAATCTCTACCCTTGGCTCCTTTTTTGGTTCCTCTTCTTGAGGCCCCTCTGCAACTATTCATAGGTCCTGAGATTTCCTAGATGCTAAGTTCTCGTCGAACTTGAAACCTTCGCTCAACATTGTCTTTCTTCGATCTATCAGGAAGATTATGTAAGCCTTCGAATCCTTGCAGTATCCCAACGTGATGCCCCTATCACTTGATGGTTGCAACTTTGTCCTCTTTTAAAGAGGTATGTGGATATAGACTAGAAAAACATATATTTAGAGATGTCCTATCTTAGGTTTCTTCCTTGTGAATGCTTCCTCTAGTGTCTTATCCTCTAGAATTCGGTGTGGGCTCCTATTGTGAAAATACACAGATTTGTTGCATGCCTCGATGCTAAAAATCATCAGCAAACTCTGATCATGGATCATGGTATTCATTGCACTAATGATACACTTGTTGTTCCTATATGAAACCCCATTCTGCTGGAGGTTTGTAGGCCTGTGTATTATGCCTCTTGATCCCTTCCTCCTTGGAAAAATTAGTGAACTCATTAAAGGTGTATTAACCTTCGTTGTCTGTCCTCAACACCTTCGTTGTGGTTAAATTTTCCCATAATCTCGCAGGGCTTTGTCTGAATCACAGATTTGAGTTGTGAACTCTCCATGCTCTGAGTGCCATAGGGTTTTTCAAGGTGATGAATCCGTATATGTAGCCAAAAACACATTTTAAATACAAAATATCATAATTTGACCAAAAATTGTTTCGCCAAATTCCAACCAAAAACTCCGAAATGTGTAATAGTTAGAAAACACCTAACAAAACTAGATCTAAAGCTTTTTAGATCCATTACCAGTGTAATTATAATATTCCAACACTCTCCCTTAATCATGTTGTTAAGCATTTACAATACGGTTCCTTAATATTTATCTTCTTATCCAATCTTCTATTTATTGATTTGTTGTCTTGGTCTTGATTTGAGTCATGTTCTCATCTTTAGTTCTTCATTCTCGATTGCTTTCTTCTTCCTTTTGTACCTACAGAAATCTGATGGTTGATGTCCATTTAAAAGGAAATCCATCTATTGAGATACATGGGTGGCAACCATTGTACTCACCTGTTCTTAGGAAAATCTTTTCATTTGCATGTTATATTCCTCAACCATGACTTGGTCTCAACTATCACACATTTTGAGATTGCGTCACACATTTTCCCCTTAATAGAATATTGAACATCTCCAACAACATTGGGTCAACATACAAGTACCTCCGATCGTGGTAGCTATCCAAGTGGTTCATTCCAAAAATTGATCCTACATGCTTTCCATGCATGAGAGGGAGGACTCCATGTCTTACAAAATGTATGCTTAAATAACCTTCCTAATGCTAGGCATTACAAATTGGACCAAAAACATGGTGGTGTCAGGTACAATCGATCATGCATCCATTCCAACTTTATATCATTTTAATTCAAGTACAACACGTATTTGAGTGTTGTACAACAACATTAAGATTATCTTCATCATGTGCCCAAAACACGAGCCAATCAAAGTAACTATTTTTGCGTACTAGATTTATCACCTAATGTCGACCTTGTTTGCGAGGACTCATTCCATTCATATTCTATTCTAACTTTATAACATGAGATATAAGTACAATTTATATATTTAAACTTCCATTATCTACGCTAGATTTTAGTCAAATGGGCAGCTCTAGCAATCAAACAAATGATTGTACAAAATGTATGCTTAAATAACTTGCATAAGGTCACCCTTTATAATTTGGTCCAAGAACTTGAGGATTTTAGGTACAATTAATGATGCAACACATGCAACATTACATCATTTCAATTAATGTACAACAATTATTTGAATGTTGTGCAACATCAAGGTTAGCCTCATCATGTGCCAAAAACTTGAGCTAGTAGAAAAACTATGATTTCTTACTAGGGTTAAAACTTAATGTTAATCTACTTTGCTAGAGGTCATTCCATTCAGTTTTTGTGCTAACTCTACAACCTTAGATGTAAGTACAATATAGATATTTATACTTCCAATATCATTATATTTTAGCCAAATGGGAAACTATAACAATAAAAGAAAAGATTGAATTATGGAATCAAGAATAAAGTTACTCGAGGCTCGTTTTTCACACTTACAAATATGATATGTATTGAAGTATATCTAAACACAAGCATTTGCAATAGCTTTTGTTTGAGAAGCGAAATTTCTGTTTTGCATTAAAACATTTGAATACACAAATTTTCTCATTGTAGGTCATGATGGAAAAGTACATCACTCTAAGATCAATAGAAGAGTGATTTGAAAAGGAATCAAAAGGTAATGGAAGGGGTTCAATAGTCTAGAAAGAAATTGTAAGAGCATCTGCCCTAATTGGAAAATGCCTATTAGAGGATGTTAAATTATCCTAATACTAGTTATCTGAGCAAACTTATTAGATCTAGTTATTTGTGGGAATTATTAACTTTTGTATTCAATAGGAAATGGTAAAAACAGTTACAGACAGTGCATAATTATTTATGGTCTTCTAGATTAGTTCATCATTTTAAATAATCTCTACAATTTACAAGAGCTCCATTACAAGGAAAATGGCTTTGAGAAATTAACCACGAAAACAACAAACCCGAAATTTTCAGTGTTTATTGAATTTGAGGCAGCTTGCTCTCCAATCTATATGGACGATTGGTTGTTGTCTCTTTAGTCAATACTCGCTGCGTTTTTCTTGTTGTACCATTGTTGAAATCTTCACCAATGACTGAAAATTAGATTAATTTTCTTCTTCTCTCACGTGACTTGTGAAATGAATGCTCTCTGTTTCTTTGCTCTTTTCATCTTTTTTAACTTTGACATGAGTTAAAGGCCTAATCTTCAACGGCTAAGATCTAATCATGAGATAGATGGCTCTATTTTAATTAAATAGTAAAGTGACCCACTTTATTCATTTTATTAATTAAAAGTCATTTTAATGAAAAAAATCACTTAATTAATTAATTAATAAAGTGAATTTATAGAAAAAAGCATAACATACATTTAATGATGGTTTCCATAAGTAGACACCCTCATGAAAATACCCACCTAAGTTACAAACACTAACACTCCCTCTTAGCGAGGAAGGTATTTTCCACCACTCCAAGCTTGTCTTGGAACTAGAAAAACTTTCCCTTCACCAAGGACTTGGTGAAAACTTCTTCCAACTACTCCTTTGTAGAAATATATTAGAGCTTGACTTGCCACCATGTACCCTGCCTCAGTTGAACTTAGTGCTATTGAGGTTTTCTTTCTACTGAATCAGGAAATAACTATTGACCCCAAACTAAAGCAGGATGGATGGTACATGGACACTGGTGCATCGAAACATATGATAGGGTTATAGGAGGTATTCAATACTCTAGCTGAGTGGGACTCAAAGTTGCACATGGTGTTGGGTGACAAGAGTTAGAAGGAAATCCAAGGATTGAGAGTTGTGCCATTCAGAATGGAGTCAGGACGAGCGATGTGGGTCCACAATGTATTGTTTGTACTAGGACTTAGACGTAGCATGATATCGGTCTTATTGATCGAGAAGAAGGGGTTTGAGGTCTCATTCCAGGATGGGAAGGCAAGACTCAGGCCTAGAGGCTCTAGATCCGCAGGTATTATGCTTGGAGTTAGAGAGCATGTTCTATATAGGCTGATGGGAAAGCCTATAGATCATGGAAAGAAAAAGCAGGAGGACCAAGTGCAGGTTTTAGAGAAGCTTGTGTAGGTGCAGACTTCAGAGGGGCAGTCCAAGTTCCATAGGGTCATAGGGAGTCAAGTTCTAGAGGGAGTTTGCAGGTTCAGGGGGAGACTTTGCAGCCTGAGAAGAGTACGTGGTCAGTGGGGAGCAAGGGTGCTTCTATATCTTGCCAAGAAGGAATCAAACAGAGAATGGAAGACATCTCAAGAGAAGAAGAAGAAGCAGGATGCTACCAGTGATAGCGACACTTTTGAGAGAGGCGTAGTTCATACTATAGGGATTGTTGCACTTGTGAGCACCAGGAGTTGGGCTAGTGTTGCGAGTAGTGATGATGATGATGAGCTACTTCCTAGTCTTGAAATTACCTCCCTCGCTAAGAGGGAGTGTTGATTTTTGATAGCTTGGGAGGTACTCCAAGCCCTAGGGTTCGGGTTTGGAGCACCCATTGATGTTTGGGCCAAAACCATGAGGCATTTTCTACATGTGATGTATGGAGATGATAGAGGATGGCGAGGAGAATCCAACGCAATGAAAATCGTTGAAATTCGAGTTGTAGAAGATGAGATATGTTTTTTTGAAGGTAATGATTGATTTTTGGACATACAAGTCATGTAGGCTTGAGATGGTTATGTCCAAAATACATGTCTCTTGGAGAATTCGTGGAACCCTTCTTTAGTGTATAAATAGAAGGTGGATGGAGGTCATTTCAATCATCCAAATGTGCATCTATCTCTTGTGTAAACACATCTAAGGCAACAAAGTTTGTGGAGGACAGGTCATGGAGGAGAAAGGGTTGGTTCGGCACAAGTCTTTCCCTATTATAGGTCCGATTTTACCTCAGGTGGAGGCCGCAGACTTAAGATGATTTCAGGACTGTTTTGAAGTGCAGTTGGGTGAGGTTCTTCTCTCCTTGCTAGGCAGTAGCCCTAGCTATCAATTATGGGTAGGTTGCAGGCCTGAAATGTCCTATACAAGAGGGTCGTAGGAGTTGTAGTTTCACAGTCAGTCGTAGAGTGTACAGGGAGGAGTTTTGGGCTTGTTGGAGGGCTGGTTGTAGCCCTATCCCACAACGAGTTTGGACAACAAAGGTATGGAGGGAGGCCTTAGTTAATAAGAGGTTGTTTGTGCATTTTTAATGGTGTTGTTGCAGAGTGACAAGTGCCCTAACTAGGAGCAGCCAAGACAACAAATGTTACAACACTTTAGGAGGTATGTCAGGTATGTGATGTGTTTTGTGTGAGTAGATGCTAGTTGGATCAGTCCTAGTGTGGACAGAATTAGCTGCAGCCTTTGGAAGCCATGTGTTAGGGTTGACTTGGGTGGTTATAAGCCCTAACTAGGAGAAGATTCTACAATGGTTTATTGATAGAGGTATTGGTCTGTTGGAGGGTAGCGTGTAGGTAGTGCCCTAAAGTAGCAAATAAGAAGGACGTTAGTTGTTGCTTAATTGGGTGAATATTGGAGCCTAATGGGTATCTCTTTGATGGACAAAAGAAGCTACTAGATTGGTATATTGGGGCTCAGGTGTTGGCCAGCCTAGAAGAGCAGATTGGATGAGTCTGTGTTCGTTGTAGCAGAAGTGACTTGCAACAGTGATAGGTGGCAGCCCTCTTGGAGACTCTGTGTGTTGTACTTTGATGGACTAAGGGGCAGCTAGAGAGCAGATCGGAAGCAAAGGACCAACATGATCAGATACGACATATATGTTGAGCTTGTAGCGAGATTTTCATTGTATCTTGTTTTCTTGTAGTTGCAGATATTTGCGGGCCATTATCCCTTGTACGGGAACCCTGCAAAATTGTATTATATGTTGATTAATATAACGAAGTTGGGTTGAAAAATTTGTAAAAAGTTGTAGAAAATTGTGCATGTGTGATTTACTGCTATATATATTCCGTTGTGCAAAGTAGCTATGTTGAGATTCTTGGCTTGGTAGTGTCAGAGATTTTAAGATTCTATCCTAGCACCAGGGTCGTGGAAATTCAATAGATGTAAAGTGATTTACTATTTTTGTAAAGTCTACTTAGACTTTTTTTGTTTTTAGAGATTCTAATTTTAAACTTTCTATTTTAGAAATTCTATTTTTATAAATTCATCCATGATCTGCCAGTTTTCAACACTCCCTCTCAACTAGGGAGGAATTTCTTTCTGCAATAAAGATCTTTTATTTGTCTACTCATCTTTGTTCATCTCTTCTCTGTATCATCTGGAACAATGATGTCTCACGCTAATGAAGAAAAATTATCATAGGGGAGATTCATTGATCAACCTATATTCACTTAGGGGCAATGCCACTCGCACATCCAAATCTCATCTATGCTTGGGGGGATCCACTTTTCAACACATGACAAGGATTTCACACATCCAAATCTCATCTATGCTTGGGGGGATCCACTTTTCAACACATGACAAGGATTTCACACATCCAAATCTCATCTATGCTTGGGGGGATGCACTTTTCAACACATGACAAGGATTTCACACATCCAAGGCTCATCTCTGCTTGGGGGGATCCACTTGTCAACACATGAAAAGGATCTCGCACATCCAAGGCTCATCTCTGCTTGGGGGGTTCCACTTATCAACACATGACAAGGATCTTGCACATCCAAGGTTCATCTCTGCTTGGGGGGATCCACTTGTCAACACATGACAAGGATGTTCATCTCTGCTTGGGGGGATCCACTTGTCAACACATGACAAGGATCTTGCACATCCAAGGTTCATCACTGATTGGGGGGATCCACTTGTCAACACATGACAAGGATCTTGCACATCCAAGTATCATATCTACTTGGGGGGTCCACTTGTCAACACATGACAAGGATCTCACACATCCAAGGCTCATCTATGCTTGAGGGGATCCACTTGTCATCACATGACAAGGATCTCGCACATCCAAGGCTTACTAAAATTTCAAGTGGTGGAACACTTGCATCTTAGACAATCAATTAGACAAGTCTCACTACAAGTATTGGCCATATAGTTGGCTCTTTCCAACTGCCAAATTGTGGGTCGGATGCATACTGAGGCCTACTCTTGTGGCACATACTACACAAGAGGTCCTTCATCCTCCAGAGCTTTCTGGCATCATTCCCTAATCTTGTGAGTTCTGATAGGGGGAAAAGAAACTCAGTGTTCTTGAACAACCATGACCACTTGTCGTAAGGGTCACGCCCATAAGTGCAAGTTGCTCTGTAAAAACCAAGAACTTTCCTTTTGGTAAAGTCTTAGTAAGAATGTTAACTATCTGATCATCTGTCACGATATGATGGAGCGTCACTGCTCTTTTGCTGCACCATATCTTGAATATAATGATATTTGATTTCAATGTGCTTGGACTTGTCATGGAACATAGGATTTTCAGCAAGACGAATCACTCTCTTATTGTCACAATATATAATTATGTCTGCAGCTTGCTCAAATATCTCTCCAAAGAGCTTCCTCATCCATACTGCCTCACAACTAGCCATGCTAGCAACAATGTACTCAACTTCAACTATACTCAGTGCAACAAAATTTTTGCTTTTTTCTCATCCAAGAGATCATGGAAAATCCCAATCTAAAGCAGCTCCTAGAAGTGCTCTCTCTATCAACAAAGTTATCAGCCCAATAAACATTAGTATGTCCATGAAGTCTTACATTTTCAGCAGTATATCTCAATCCAAGATTGATGGTCCCATGTAGGTATATCAACACATGCTTTGCAACAATCCATTCTGCATGTGATAGCTTAATTGTATATTGGCTCAAAGAATTCACCGCAAAACATATGTCTGGTCTAGTGTTCACTAAGAACATTAGTGCCCCAATTAGTTGACGATACTTAACTGTTGGAATGGCCTGCTGTCCCTATTTATTACATCGCTCAGATTGGATCTTCAACTTGTCCTGACGATGAACCACACTGGTTGGTTCGAAACGCGTCGACAAATGGTTTTTTATGTGATTTTGCCGAAATTATTCTCTTAACAAGATACTTAGAAGGATTTGCCAAATCAGGACCTACAACTTCACCACATAGCTTCTTGAAATTCATTTCCATCGGAGAATTCATATACTTGCACTGTGTCATACCAAATCATTCTAATAGCCTGACATCATGTTTTCCTTGAGAAAGGAAAATCTCACTAGGTCTCTGCCATACTTAAAGACCCAGAAAGTAGGGCATCATATGAATATTTCTCATTTCAAACTCAGAAGCTAACTCCCTCTTACATTGGAGGATAAGAGGTTCACTACCGGTCATAAATAAATCATAAAGATATTATACCAAAACCAAAAGGCATACCTTGGACCATTTTGAAGTAAAGATTTGGATCAAAATTACATCTAGTAAAAAGTTAAAAACCAAGCTTCATCAAGAATCTACCAATGCGGGCATACCAACCTCTTGGAGCTTTCTTCAAACCATAGAGGACTTTCTTCAGTGTGAACACATGAGTTTTCTGGTCATGTACTTAAAAGCCTTGTGGTTGCTCCACAAATACTTCTTCCTTGAGGAAGCCATGCAAAAAAAAAAAAAACTACTCATTCGTTTGGTGAAGGGACCATCCTCGACTAGCAGCGAGAGCCACAATAGATCAGATGGTTGTATAGTGGGTAATGGGTGCAAAGATTTCATCATATTCTATTCCCTCTTTCCAAGAGAGCCCTCTGGCCACAAATCTAGCTTTATATTTTTCAATACTGCCATCTACACCATGTTTAATTTTATACAGTCATTTAGAAGACACAACAGATTTACCTTGGGGTCTTGGAACAACTTCTCATACATCATTATGAATGATGGATTCATATTCTTCAACCATTGCATCTTTCCACACTTGAAGAGCCTTCAAAATTTCTTCAAAAGTGCATGGTTCAATTTGAATAATGTTGCTCATGGCTACAACATATCCTTGGAATCGACCCGGTTTCTTGCTTTCTATGAAGGTTCCTCTGGGAGCAACTGGTTTATTAACATGTTGTAAAGTGTCATGAAACAATAATCATCTTTTTCTATCACATGGAGAAGGATCCAAGGAGTCCATGCGATCCATGGGCTCATCAACAAGATCAAGCTCAGGCTTGGGATCTTCTTGTCCATCCAAGACATCATCTTGTCTTCCAACATTAGCAGGAGGAGAAGTGTCTATGGCTTTTCCAAGAGCTTCATCTTCATCAAATGTTATATCTCTGCTAAAATCTATATTTCTTTGTCCAGGTACATATATTCTAAAAGCTTTAGAATTTTCACAATAGCCAACAATCATACCTTTCTTACTTGAAGCTTCCAACTTGCTACTCTTTCCTTTGGCACATGAGATTAGATAGGGTTATCAAGGATCCTTAAGTTCCCATTATGTTTTGGTTTATATCGTATGGCGGTCTCTTTCTTGATTCCAACTTCTTTGCAGAAGTCTTGAGCTCTTGTCCACTCAAGTCATGGGATGGCTCGACACCTTCCTCAATCTCGATACAAAGGACTTGGTTCTCACATTCATCAAATATACCTATCGACCCCAGAACAAGAGCAAGAGCAATAGTTTCGAAGTAAATAAACATAATAAAAATATACCTAATGATGAGGCATGTCTTTCTTTCTTTTGCAGATGTGAGAGTGACTCCTTTAATATCCTTGCACCAGCTTCCTCTTTGAGTTTAATTTTCCTACACTATTTTGCACCCTGATGATCTTCAGGATATGTTTTTCTTGATCGCATCCTCATTAAGAAGTTAGTGAAAGATTCATTCAAATACTCATGCAGGGAAAATAACCAATTATCTATAAAGATAAATCTAAACAAGAATGGTGACACAAAGAAACAACAAAAGACTTGAAAATACTTTGGGATTGAAGGAAGTTGTTAGATCCCTCTTGATTCGGCCTCTATAAGTTACCATTGGACATAAGTCACATGTCATTGGCAAAAGAAATGCATCTTCTTGATCACCACTTAGCAAACTCCATCATGATCCACTCTAATCTCAGGTATTTCAGAAACTATCTTTCTCACATGAGGTAATGCTTTATAGTGAAGATGAGAAAACTTTTGGTGCCACAGTTTATATCGATAATTACTCATCATTAATCAATGCATGGATAGGCCTTACATTGATTTTATACAGATTTTCAAATCTTGATCCCAGAGTGAAGACATGTAATAATAATTATACATATTGCTTCATTGTCTGCAATGATATTAGTTATAATCCATCTTTGATCATTGCAAAAGAAGTTAATTTATAAACTATCATTTCATCTTTTGCAAAAGTCATGATTCTTACCTGCAACCACTATTTTTAGTAAACTTTAATATCAAAATTACCAAAACCCATAAGATTATCACCATTCTCATATAATGTGAAAGAGTCAAAATGCCCCTATTTTCAGCATTCAATTTTTATCTGTTAATCTTTCATAACCTTCTATGCATTATATTTCTTTTCAAGACAACACTTCCTTGCACATGCATAGATAGAAACAAAACTACTCTTTACTTTTGCATGCATCAAGAAGTTTCAAAATCCACAACTATTAAACACATGCAACACCTGAATTACTATCTGCAAAATTACTATTATATCTCGGGTTCCTTGAAATCTTGGAAGAATGGTAGCAGAAAAATTTTAACAACAAAATTTCAGCAGTAAAATTTCAACGGTAAAATTTCAGCAGTAAATTTTAGCAATAAAATTTTAACAGTAAATTTCAGCAATAAGATTTCAGCAGTAGAGTTTCAGCAATAAAAGAGGAGATATTTCAGCAAAAAATGAGTAGCAAGTAGAAGGAACAACAAGATATATTTCAGCAAAAAAAGAGTTGCAAATGGAGTAGACAACAAGAGATATTTCAATAGAAAAAGAGTTGCACAGGAGTGGACAACAAGAGATATTTCAGCAGAAAAAAGCTACCAATGGAGTGGACAAAAAAAGATTTTTTAGCAGAAAGAGAGCTACAAATGGAGCCAGACAACAAGAGATATTTCAGCAGAATGAGAGTTGCAAATGGAGTTTGTCTTCTTGAGTTTGTTTTCACCAAAGCTTTGATACCATGTTGAAATTTTGATGATCTATGTTGTTACAATAACTTAATTCCAAAACTTCTTTATGCTGCAAAAGAAGTTAAGTAATTGTAGATAGAACATAAACCATATAATATGCACAATGAAAGACAACGAAGAACTCAATGAAATATAGAGAAGTTAGGTCAATGATCAGGGTAAAACCCACAAAGGGAAAACCCAACCAAATTCTTCTTCTATTAGAAATCAATTGTTTAGTAGAGATACAAAGTACAATGAGAGAATGAAAAAATTCACCCAAATCTGAAGAATATCTCTGATAGCATTCGCTGATGCAAACACTGAATCACTTTGGATCTCCAAGATCTACTCTTGCTCTTCAAGACTCTCTCTCTCAAACTTCCTCTAGACTCTCCAACTCTCTCTTTCTCAAGTTTGAATTCTCCTCTCACAAGCACAAGTGTATCTAGTGAGGATGAGAGGCACAAATATATGAGAAGAGCAAGGAGGTAGAATTCATGAGGAAGTAACTTCTATGCCTTGAGGAGGAGTTACATATGCCATAAAGGAGTGTAACTTCTATGCCTTGAGGAGGAGTTACATATGCCATAAAGGAGTGTAACTTATGCCATAAACGAGTGTAACTTATGCATTAAAGAGGTGTAATAGGAATCTTTTTATGACGAGTCATTAAAGTGTGTAAGAGAGCATAAGATGTGCATAAGAGCATTAAAGGGAGAGGAATGAATCCATTAAGAGAGAGAGTAACATATGCATTAATTGAGGGTAGTTACATATAACATGATTGACTCTCATGATTGACATACTTGAATTTCTTAATAATAATAATACTGATGATTAAGTCAAAATTGAACTATTAATATTGATTGATGATCAAAAGGGATTTTGCATCAACAATACTTGATTACCAATTGATGGAAGGTGATTTCTATTAAAGTCATACTTGAAATTTTTTATTTTTAGACTTCTTATTTTTAGTATTTCTATTTCAGAAACTCTATTTTTATAAATTCATCCCTGAGATGCTAATTTTCAACAACCGGGTTAGTAGTTATAGTCGAGAGTGATAGAATAAGGATATGCTTGTTACACCTCTTTGGTGTGAGAAAGGGTTTTAGTTGTTGAACTTAACTAGGGTCTTCGAGAGCTAGGGTATTGCAATAAGGTGGCGATAATCCTTTGATTTATATGAACTTTGTCTTTATGCAAATTAATGAATTTTTTAAGCATCTACTACTCGTGTAAACTGTAGATTTGATTGTTAAATATTTAGATTCCTCATGGTGTGTAATTTCCAATAATATATGTTTTGCTAATTTAACATAAGTTAAGGGTAGATATGCTAACATTATAATTAAAAACAAAAGGAAACTTTTATTGGTGTTATTATAGGTTCCATTAATGTTTTTAGATACGTTATATGCATGATAAGGTTTCCCTAGAGGGAGGAAAGTCATTGGAACACATTGGTGTCTTAGCTCTTGGATTGCCTAGTTGATTAGGGGGGTTAAGGAATGGAATTTTCTCTGTTGTCACCAATGTTTTGTTTATATTTCATAACAACCCTAAAGGTTGAAAATTCATAGGATTAATTTTTAGGAGACCTATTGTTTGAGAGGCGAAATTTTTGTTTTGCATTAAAACATATGAATACACAATTTTTCTCATCATAGGTCAAATTAATGATGGAAAAGTACTTCACTCTAAGATCAATAGAAGAGTGATTTGAAAAGGAATCAAAAGGTAATGGAACAGATTCATTAGTCCCGAAGGAAATTGTAAGGGAATTTTCCCTGATTGGGAAATGGATATTAGAGGATGTTAAATTATCCTAAAACCAACTATCTAAGCACACTGATCAGATCTAGTTATTTGTTGGAATTACTAACTTTTGTATGCAACATGAAATGAGAAAAGCAATCACAGACAATGCACAATATTTTTTGGTCTTCTAGATTAGTTCATCATTTAAAATAATCTTTAGAACATACAAGAGCTTGCTTACAGGGAAAATGGCTTTGAGAAATTAACCAAGAAATCAAACCCAAAATACTCAGTCTTCATAGAAATCGAGGTAGCTTGCAATCTATACCACTGTATGGAATCTATATAGATGTTTGTACAACCTGCTTTATTTGGTTGTATGGCTGCTCTTTCCCTTGCTTCTGATTGGTTTCCTTTCCCTTGCTAAAGACTCGTTGCCTTCTGCTTGTTGAACCACTATTAAAATCCTCGCCAATGCCTGGAAATGAAATTTACTTTCTTCTTCATTCACGTGACTTGTGTAATGAATGCTCTCTATGTGTGTTTTCCCTCTCCTTGTTTTCTTAACTATGACATGAGCCAAAAACCTAATATTCAATGGCTAAGATCTAATCATAAAATCAATGTCTATTTTAATTAACTCATTAAGTGACCCACTTTATTCACTTCATTAATTTAAAGTCACTTTAATGAAAAAATGTTCATTAAATTAACTAATTAATAAAGTGAACTTCTAGAAAATAGCACAAGATACATTTAATGACGATTTCCATAAGTAGACACCTTCATGAAAAATACTCGCCTAAGCTATAAACACTAATACTCTCTCTTAACGAGGAAGGTATTTTCCACCACTCCAAGCTTGTCTCGGAACTAGACAAACTTGCCCTTCACTAAGGGCTTGGTGAAAATGTCTGCCAACTACTCTTATCTAGAAATATATGTGAGCTTGACTGGCCGCAATGTACTCTGCCTCAACTCAACTTAGTGCTATTGAGTTCTGCTTCCTACCGAATCAGGAAATCACTACTGACCCCAAACTAGAGTAGCACCCAAAGATGCTCTTCCGGTCTATATCACTACCTTCCTAGTCTGAGGAGGATATTGCCTAGTTGCTACCAGACCTCAAGTTCTAGAAATTAATGCATCGACCCAATATCTTTCATTTCAAATTCTGATGCTAGATCTGACTTGCAACCTCCATTAGTCTCTCTACACCTATTAGAATGAGATCGTCCACATACAACAACAAAATGAGGGTCTCATATTCAACCAACTAGAAGTATAGGTTGGGATTTGCCTCACTCTTGGTAAAGCCTTTACCCTACAAATAATTTTCAATCTTGGCATACCAGGCCCTGAGCGCCTATTTGAGTCCATACAAGGCTTTACAACAGACTAGAATGATGACTGACTTGGAAGAGAGGGTTCTCAGCCTTACTAAGAGACCTCAGATGGTTGATGGTAAGACACCATCACCTAAATTTGATGAGTTTGTTGACGTTTATGATGATGATGGAGGAAGGAGGATTTCATCTGGAGTGTGGGATGAGGTTGAGAATGATGAGCCTTGGTATAGACGAGCTAGCAGGGAGATTGAGGATTATAGGGAGACAACAGAGTCAGTTCTATGGCTTAAGGATTCAAAGTTGGATAGATTAATTAAAGACAACAAGGGTAGGATAGGTTCCTATCCCCCTTTATTGAGTTACATTGCAAACAAATATAGAGGGGTTAATCCAGGAGCTAGAGGATCATTTGTAGCATCAGATGGAGGATATTGAAGAGAGAAGGGTACATCTTCAGGAGATGGAGTTGGATATGGAGTGTGGAGAGGTAGTCCTCAAGACTACCTGGCTTCATCTTCTTTATGAACTCTTGGAGATTGGCTCATCCTCAATTTCTTAGGGTGGAGAGTATACAGATATGTGGAGTGCCTGGCAAAGGTACATCTTGATGAGAAGATTTGAGATGATGGATTTTATATGTAGAGATGTTTGGGATGACATTGGTATGTGATGTGTTTGCACTTAGTTTGGATGGCATGATTTCTTGTGGAGTTGGCGCTACAATTAGATTAGCTAACAACACAAGGGGATCCAACACATGGCTCTCTTATCGGAGCATTCGCATGTTCACATGATTGATGCAATGTTAGGAAATGATCATTCACTACATGATTCATGCAGTTTGATAGGAGGTTGTTTGATGGCATGAGATATTAGTTTTATGGACAATGTTCTTGAGGATGCAACACCTTGGTGATGGATGGATTGCCATGGGTGTTCATTTTTGATGATGGCAACATCTTTGAATGGGGGGGGGGGGGGATGTTAGGACTTTAGGGTTGAGCGCTCATACGTGTCGCATGTTTGGCTAGCCGAGTTGCAAGAAGAGATAGGTATCGCATGATTTGCAATGATTGTGCAACATTTTGGGGTTTCTTAACCAAGTGAATCGAGATGGGCGTACCCATGATCGAGTGTGGTGGTTGAGACGAGTGCGCTTGAGTTCAATGACTTGAGTGTGTACGTGATGGCTCAAGTGGTGAGTTCTCGCCCAATTTTGAGGTTTCCTGTACGATGGAATGAGTTGGTTAGGTCGTGCAAAATAAGCCCATACATCGCCACATAAGAGATTTCACCATGCATGGGTCGGCTTCATGATGAAGGAAGTCAGCACGAGTATTTGTAGTGTTGGCTAGTGATATGTGAAGGGTTGACCAACTGAAGAGACACGTAGATTGGGTGAGACACATCCCTTCACATGCCCATATGACACATATATTGAGAGCCGTGTAATTGAGTTGGAAGGCAAGAAGCAAGACTTGGGAGGCAAGTTCGCAATGTAAGGCAGGACGAGTTGTACACAAATCATAACTATGTCACAAGTCCAAGCCATGAAAGAGAGAAAAAGCAAATTTGAGGTTTTCTCTACCCTTGTGGGTAAAGAAGAGAGCCAAACCAAATCAACATAAGTTGGACTGGAGGTTCTATACATACGTTGGACGAAAAAAGTAGTTGAGGAATTGGAATTGAGATTCGTAGTAGCATACCGAGATGTTTAGGCCTCAATATTCTTTAGATTGGTCATCGTTAGAGTGGCCATCGTTCTGCTATCCTCCATCCCGAATCATTTCAGCATATCTAGAGTGTACTTCCCCTATCCCAGGGGGATCTCGTTTGGTTGTTGGTAAACCTCAAGTCCCAGAAAGTAATGCGTTGACCCAATATGCTTCATCTCAAATTCTGACACTAGATCAGACTTCGAACTTGCATTAGTCTCTTTACATTTTTCAGAATGGGATCGTCCACATACAACACCAAAATGAGGGTCTTAGATCCAACCAAGGAGAAGAATAGGTTGGGATCTACCTAACTGTTGGTGAAGCATAAGCCTTGCCGATAGATGTAAATCCTAGCATACTAGGCCCTGGCCCATTTGAGTCCATATAGGGATTTCTTAAGCCTCCATACACGCGTCTCTCTATCATGGGCCTCAAACCCCTGGGGTAGCTCGATGTAGAATTCTTCCTCAATGATGCGATTAAGGAAGGTGATCTTCAAATCGATTTGATGGATGCTCGATCCAATCCTAGAATCTATTGAAATAACTACTCAAACGGAGCAGTATCTACATTCAAGAGCAAGCAACTCCTCATAGTCTACTCCCTTTTTGTGAGAGAACCCAAGAGCCAAAAATATGACCTTATATTTCTCGACATTGCGATTTGTTGCATTCTTTACCTAGTAAAGCCACTTGGAAGTCACAATTGTCTTCTCCTTTCGTCTTGGCACAATCTCCGAGACATCATTCTTCATGATGGAGTTGTCCTCAACCATGGCACCTCTCCACACCTCCTAATTGTTTTCTTTTGCAAAGCCGGAAGGATTCAAGTCTATGATGTTGGTAACCAAAGCCATGTACATCAAAAACTTCCGTGAAGGTTTTCTTTCCTTGAAAGTGGTCTTGGGAGGCTCAACATGCTGGTTATCTCTGCTCTTAGCTCCTCCTTTGGTTCTTCTTGAAGTCCCTCTACAACTAATTGGTAGGTCCTAAGATTTCCTACATGCCAAGTTCTCCTCGAACTTGACACCTTTTCTCAACACTATCTAATGTCGATCTATCAAGAAGACTCTATGAGTCTTCGAATCCGTGTAGTGTCCCACCATAATGCCCCTCTCACCTAACGACTATAGCTTTGTCCTCTTTTCCAGAGGTATGTGGATATAGATTAGAAAACCAAATATCCAGTGATGTCCTATCTTACACATTTTGCTTGTGAATGCTTCCTCCTCGTAGGGATAATATTGGAATCACAAATTTGAGTTGTGAACTCTCCACGATTTGAGTGCCTTAGGGTCCTTTCAGGTGATGAATCCATATATGCAAACAAAAACACATTTTAAGTACAAATGATCATAATTTGACCAAAAATGTTGTTTCACCAAATTCGAGCCAAAAACTCCAAAATGTATAATAGTTAAACAATACCTAACAAAGATGTATCTAAAGCTTTGTAGATTCATTATCAGTGTAATTAAAATATTCCAACACTCCCCCTTGATCATGTTGCTAAGCATTTGCAATATGATTCGTTAATGTTTATCTTCTTATTCAATCTTCTACTTATTGATTTGTTGTCTTGGTCTTGATTTGAGTCATGTTCTTGTCTTTAGTTCTTCATTCTTGGGCTTGCTTCCTCCTTCCTTTTGTACCTACAGAAATCTAATCATTGATGTCCATATAAAAGGAAATCCATATATTGAGATACATGGGTGGAAACCATTGTACTCACCAGTTCTTAGGAAAATCTTTTCATTTGCATGTTAGATTCCTCCTTAACCATGACTTGGTGCCAACTATCTCACATCCTGTGATTGCTTCACAATTTTTCCCCTTAATAGAATATTGAACATCTCCTACAATATTAAGTCAAATACGAGTACCTTCTACCGTGGTACTTATCCCAGTGGTTCATTCCTAAAATTGATCCTACATGCTCTCCATGCATGAGAGGGAGGACCCCATGTGTTACAAAATGTATGCTTAAATATCTTGCATAAGGCTAGGCATTATAAGTTGGACCGAACACTTGGGGGTGTCAGGTACAACCGATCATGCATCCTTCCAACATTATATCTTTTTAATTCAACTACAACAAGTATTTGAGTGTTGTACAACAACATGAAGATTAGATTCATCATGTGTCAAAAACATGAGCCATTAAAAGAAACTATGTCTGCCTACTAGGGTTATCACCTAATGTCGATCTTGTTTGCGAGAACTCATTCCATTAAGCTTCTATTCTAACTCTATAACGTTAGATATAAGTATAGTCTAGATATTTTAAATTCCATTATCTACATTGGATTTTAGCAAAATTGGCAACTCTAGCGATCAAACAAATTACTATAGAAAATGTATTGAAGCATATCTAAAGATAAGCTTTTGTAGCACCTTCATGATCATAACACCCACAAAAGACAATAATTGCAACTTTCTTTTGAGACTTGGAGAATCTATAGTTAGCAACAATATATTCCTCCTCCACAAACATAGTAGACAAAAAAATTCTCCATCTTATATCTTTGACAATCTCTCTCTCAAAGCGACTTGTGCTTTGACATTGGTTGCTAGAAATAAAAAATGATGTGAGATGGAAATAAGTAACTAATAACCAAGAAACAACTATGTGGATCAGTGGTGACTCATCGCAACTTCATGATTATATCCTTGGCTACTTAGACGGAAACCGACCACTTGAGAAACATTTGTTGTCTTATAGGCAACCTTCCATCATAATATGGTTTAAGCCAACAAACTCTGACACTTTTTTCAAAGATAGTTACATAAGTCATTCGAAATTCCAGAAAATCAGCGAGTACAAGTTTTTTCTATAAGTTGAAGAGAAAGGTCTATTCAAGGAGAAATCCTTTTTTATTTGTCTCATTTGTGATCAATTACCCTTATTGACCCTTATTGTAGGAGTAAGGCTTGGATAATTTATCTGTAGTTTGATTCAATTCTTTAAAAACATGTTTTATTGTTATATTTTCAAATGATTTTTTTTTCATAGCGTTTTGTTGATTTATTGTATATTATAATATGTCATTACAACACTAGAAAGGATTATGTCTGTTTGACTTACTCATACAAGGTCACCAATTATAGGCAAGAATGATAAATTAAGCATATGCTTGTTACACATCGTTAGTGTGAGAAAGGGTTTTCATTGTTTTACTTAGCTAGGGGATTGCAATATTGTGGTGATAATCCTTTGATGTACATGAACTTTGTCTTTATGCATATTAATGATTTTTTGAACCATCCACTACTTGTGTAAATTGTAGATTTGATTATCAACCATTTAGATTCTTCATGGTGTGTAATTTCCAAAAATATACATTTTGCTAATTTAACATAAGTTAAGGGTAGACATGCTAATTGATTTAACATTATAATTAAACCACAAAAGGAAAGTTTGATTGATGTTATTGTAGGTTACATTAATGTGTTTATTACGTCGTTGTTACCTTCTATTACAGAAGATGTGGCCAAGGGAGGAGTTGTCATTGAAGAGCAAGTCATTGCTCATGCGCAATATCTAGACTTGATGTATACTCAGTCTGGCACGCTCTACAACAATATTCCTGATGCTCCTAGACCGGAGTTTTCTATTTTTCCTCCTCCTAAATCGAATACGGAATCTCATGCCGACAACGACGTGATTGGTACCTCAAGTACGCTAACTGCGAAGGCCTCATCTGGTAAAGCCCTTGCAGCTTCCAGTAAAAAGGCAAATTACAAAATTCCTGCCTCGGAGGTTAATGCTGTGTCGACCGACAAAGGCAAAGAACCAAAGCAACCAGGGGGCAAGAAGAAAAGGGAAAAGAAAAAGAAGAAACAGGATGACTCGTCTCCTGAAAAATCTTCTGAAAACCTTTTTGGGCAAAAGAAACCTAGTCATCCATGTTTTATATGTGATGAGGACCATTGGACGAGAGATTCTCTGCATAAAGCTGAGATTAAGAAGTTCTTCAAGAGTTCAAAAACCTCAGCGGTATTCACTGATCCGTTTCCAAACCCAGAAACCAATTTGGTTGCTAGCGATAATGCTTCCCCAACCCAAGTGCTTACGTTGTCCATTTCGAAACAGCAAAATGATGCTTTGATATCAACAAGGAATAAGGATTACGGGAATCCATAGATGTGGAACAGCAAGGCTGCAAATCAACCAAGTAGTTCGACAACAACTTCAACCGAAGTTGTGCCACCCATCATTCCTGAGCTAACAATAAAGTCGTCGAAGGGAGTAGTACACAAATCGACATTTAATCCTTGTGCTCGAGCAGCACAGAATTATAATATAGTAGAGGATCTGGCCCAATCGCCGTCCGCTATGTCGACACTTGAAGTACTATAAAATTGCCTCTCCCAAAAGCAAGCTCTGTTATCAGCAATAGGTGGGATTGACTCAGAGGATTCCAATCTTATGGATTTTAATCATAAAGGATATGAACTTCAGTTACCGGCTCAACTTGCTTTCCTCATACAAGTGAAAGCCTTCAACAAAACTGTTCATCGAACAATTATTGACGAGGGGGCATCTACATGCATTATGTCAATAAGTTGCTGGAAAATTTAGGCTCACCACCCTTGTCAAGATCATCAATGACATTAAAAGCATTCGATGGACGAACATACACGCCGTATGGGATTTTAAGTAACTTGCAAGTTGAACTGGGGGGCAAAACAATAGAAATTGATGTCAAAGTTATCGATGGAAACCTCGATTACAACATCCTACTGTGAAGGCTTTGGATTTATGCTATGGCTACAGTTGTGTCAACATACTTTAGAAAGATTGCATTTCCTCTTCAAGGAGGAATTATAATCGTTGATCAACAAACTTTCCTCCCCAACAGTTCACAAGTTACGGGAAGCATCCCGATGATCCATGGAAGCTCTCAATCGCTTCAAAATATCAGAATAGGCCTCCTAAAAGACCCTACATTCATGGGTACTTTCGCCCTACCGCCTCCAAGTAATTTGGCGGAAGTGGCCATTGTGGAAACCTGCAATATGGTATCTTCTATATCTACAAAGATTCAGAAGATTTCCAAACGTGATGTTAGCATGGATCATTGTCAGGTATTGCCTCCAAGCCCAGTAGAAATATTGTAGCAATCAATTTTCTTGGCCTGGGCGGCAATCCCAAATCAACACTCATCGAGTGTTTGGATAGGTAGTTCTAAGGAATATGGTACCTATTCAGATCCTTGGTCACATGTACATTCTACAGACGAAGGAATCATTCAATCAATGATGATAGGAGAGGCACCATGGGAAGATTACCACCATCGTTCCCATCTTCCGGATTACCACGAATATTGTTCCAGCGACCTTAATCATCCTTCAGTTTTTGATTTTCTATCAAATATTGTAAATATGGTGGATTCCGAGCGGAATCTGTCCAATATTGAAGAAACTATCGCCATAAACATCTCGACCAAATCAGATGTTGTAGAGAATATTCATGTCGGCAAATCTTGCTCTTCTTCAGAACCGGAAATATATTGTGCTCTCTTTCACGAATTCAGAGATGTCTTGCATGGTGATATGAAGAAATGCCAGGGATTGATTCGAACATAGTTGAACACAAAATCAAGATGTATCCAGATGTCAAACCGGTACGACAACGACTTCGGCAGGTGCACCCGAAGAAAGCCGCTGCCATTAAGGCAGAAGTTGAAAATTTTTTACATGCTGGTTTCATTTACTCGGTTTCTCTAACTGATTGGGTATCGAATATTGTTCCTGTGATGAAAAAACAAGGAACGATCAGAGTGTGCGTTGATTACAGCGATGTAAATCAAGCTTGTCCAAAAGACAACTACCCTACACCTTTCATCGACCAGATAATTGATGAATGCGTCGGATGCGAAATATTTTCGTTTATGGATGGATTTTCCGGGTATAATAAAATAAATATCCGCCCACAGGACCAGTCAAAGACTGCATTTATTTGTCCGTGGGGCACATTTGCGTACCGCAAGCTACCTTTCGGTTTAAAGAACACAGGGGCAACTTTTCAGAGGGCTATGAATTATGCCTTCCACGACATCAAGAACATCGTTCAACCATATCTTGACGATCTACCAGCTCATTCGCGAAAGCGCACTGATCATCCGTAGCATTTGAGAGTTGTATTTCTACGTTGCCGACACTACAAGATACGACTCAATCTGCACAAGTGTGTGTTTTGTGTCGGTTCTGGTCGTTTACTTGGCTTTGTAGTTTCAAAGGACGGGATTCAACTCGACCCATGTAAGGTTCAGGCAATCATCGATATGCCTCCACCTTCAAATTTGCTTCAGATTCAGAAACTCGAAGGGAAAGCAAACTTCATGAGGAGGTTCATTCCAAATTACACGGAACTTGTTAAAGGTTATACGTGTCTTTTGAAAAAATAAGTGCCTTTTATCTGGGATCAAGTTGTGCAAGCTTCCTTTGATGCTCTAAAGGAATCCCTAATAAAAGCATCATTAATGTATGCTCTGGACTATCAAAAAGATTTTTACCTGTATCTAGCTGTAGCAGATACGACCATCGCAATGGTTTTAGTTCAAGAAGACAATGGAATTGAACATCCTGTCTACTATTTAAGTCGAAACTTAAATGATCCAAAAAGCAAGTACTCCTATGTTGAAAAGCTGGCTCTTACAGCTGTTCAAGCAGTATAGAGATTCCAACACTATATCCTCTTTCGCAAAACTACCATTTTGTCAGATTGCAACCCAATGACTTACATTCTGTCGCGTCAGTTACTTGGGGGCAAAAATTCGAAATGGATAGCCATTTTGCAAGAGTTTGATCTAGAATTCATGAAATCCAAATCAAAGAAATCTCTGGTTTTCGCGGAGTTATTATGCGACTTCCCATCATTGTCCAACGATTCAACATCCAAAGCATTAATCATGGACGAATATTTCTTTCTGATATCGTCAAGCGATCTGTGGTATGGAGATATAATTATCTATCTCCAGACCCAAACATACAGCCCTAATACCTCTCGCTTAGAACAATGATGTACTCGATACCAAGCAAAAGACTGCATGATCGTCGGTGACTGCATGATCGTCGGTGATACACTTTACGTCGCGGTATCGATACAGTTCTGCGAAGGTGCCTCACCCATGAGGAGGCCGAAAAAGTCCTTAATGATTTTCATTTAGGCGCGTGTGGGGGGCATCAATCGGTTACGCTACGACACAAAAGATTTTACGAGCAAGTTACTTCTGGCCAACGATGTTCAAAGATTGCATAACCGCAATTAGAAGTTGCCATACTTGTCAAATCTTCGACCCCAAAACCAGAATACCACCCACACCGCTACACCCAGTAGTTGCTGTTGGGCCATTAGCCAAATGGGGCATAGATTTCATGACATGTAACCCCACCTTGGCTGGGGGGCATGGGTATATCATAGTCGCAGTTGACTATTTTACGAAATGGGCCCAAGCGATGCCTACATTAAACAACAACGGCGAAACGACTGCTCTTTTCTTTTTCAATCATGTAGTCTCTAGATTTGGTGTTCCACAAGCTGTAGTCACAAATCATGGATCGCATTTCCGCAATCGCATGATGGTCGAATTGGTTGCCAAATTAGGATTGTCCCACGATAGTTTTACTCTGTATTATCCACAAGCTAACAGACAAGTTAAGGACATCAACAAAGTCCTAAAGAGCATGCTGAAAAGGATGATTGGAGTCCACAAATGGAGTTGGCACCTAATCCTGTACTCAGCCTTGTGGGCATATAGGACATCGGTGAGAAATGCAACCGAATTTACACCCTTTCAGCTGGTGTATGGCCTGGAAGAGGTCTTACCGATTCAGTGTGAGATTTCATCTCTCAAGCTCGCAGTCAACCTTCTCCCCGGAACTTCAAAGGAAGAGGCTCGTTTCTTGGGACTAATCCAATTGGATGAAATCCGTCGTGACGCCACCTTGGCTAATGAAGCTCATAAGAAACAAGTCAAGGCGTAGTTTGACAAGAATGTCAAACCCCGTGTCTTCTCAGAACGCGACCTGGTCTTACTTTACGGTCAGGAATCCGATAAATTGGGAGTAGGTAAGTTCCAATCATTGTGGAGGGCTCCCTACATTGTTAAGTGAGTCTTAACAGAAGGAGCGTACGAGCTAGTAGATTACGATGGGGTTCCATTGTTGCAACCCCGAAACGGGTTGGACCTTAAGCGTTACCATGCTTGATTAAGTGTAGTAATCTCTTTATATGCTTTTGTTACGTTTTTGTTTTCGTCAAGAGTGACCGTTTTGGTTAGGTAATCCACTTTTGCATTTTTTGCAGATGCTGAACCTATTGGAATCATTTGTTGGATACGCCGACAGAGCTAGTCATAGTACGCGGAACCTATCTTCTGCAGCCTGGGCCATTTTTGATCCGAGCGGTGAGTTAGTGAGTTTCATAGGGGTATGTATTGTTTGGTCAATGAACAACATCGTTGAATATAGCGCGTTGATAGAGCTTCTCTCTGATGCCATCGCACATGGCATACGCCGACTTATTGTCAGGCTAGACTCACAACTCGTCATCCTACAGCTTACTGGCATCTATTCTGTTTGGAATCCAGCTATCTATCATATGTTCCTAAGGGTCAAGATTTTGGAAAGGCAGTTTGATTTTATTCAATATCAACACATTTCCAGAAACTTAAATACATTAGCAAATTATGTGTTAGATAGACATTTGCAGCATTTATAAAAGAAAGCATTTCAATCAACATTTGCATCAGGATCATATCACTTAACCAAAATAAAGCTCCGAAAATAAAAAAATATATATAAATGTTTATAGTTTTTCAAAATTTTCTATGTCCAGGACAAAATCGGTCATACAACCCAAAAATTCAAAATGCAGGAAAGCACCCTAGACTAATGGTGCTGGTGATAACAAGTCACCGCCTGTGCGATCATACGTAAGAGCCTAGTCTGTTGGCTCGGCATGCTAGTAGTATGGTGTTGTAATCTCAGAGGTAACTCGTCGGTCCTCATATCCTGAATACCAAGGGTGAGACCCTCGATTTGATCCTGCAATAATGTAAGGGTCTCGGCTATGTCCAGATTGCGAAGGAAAGCCCTCCCTACAACCTCTCCTGCTGGGAAAACAACTGCTACCCTCGGGCACACTGCTGGTCGCACTGGTCCAATATCTGCACAGATATATGGGTTTGATTAGTCTTGATAACATTTAAAATACACAAGAACATTATAAAAGCAATAAACAGAGATATGGTCAGATATTTTATCTATAACGCCCCACTGCTCGCCAGCCGACAGCACCAAATCTGGGTCACTTTGGAAATACATCCTGGCATATGGATACTCGGCATAAACCATCTACTGACGGTTGAACCACTCAAAGAAGGCATCAGAGAATGAAATCTGCGACTCACCAACATGTTTGGCCATAAGATCGACCCATCTCTGCATCCGTGGTTCTGTCGGTGTTGGCACTCTGAGTGAAATGTACTGTGGCTGCATCAGTGGGATCCTCTCCAAGGCGAAAGCAGTCAGAATAGAACCATAACCAAAGTTCTTGGATCTTCCGTTCTTCACCTTGGTACGCTGTTCTTTTATCACCGAAAGTACTGCATCACACCAGTTGAATACCTTTGGTTCAAGGCATTCCAAGGCATACTGCATATAGGACCTGTTGGCTAAGTGAAGAGCCGCGCTACCAGCCAATCTAGCAAAGGTGAATAAGATAGTCCTCAAGGACCGGTCAGTGACATCTCGAATACTGATCTTGTCGTTCGTGCTCGGCTGAGATCCATCTCTACAAAATCGGCGAATATAATCCCTCATGGATTCACCCCCATGGGCGGATCCTGATAGTGAAAGAGGGGCAACACGCCTCGATAAACCGATCAAGAAGTAGATATCCTCAACAGTCAAAGGGATGGATTTACCTTGAATCTGGAACACTTGGTTGGTAGGATCCCATGCATCGAGAAAATATTGCAACAAGTTGATTTGTTGCCTCATGCTAGATATGTGGAAGAATTTGAGCAAGCCACAGTTCCGCAATGCAGTCACCGTACTCGGATCATGTAAGGCAATCATATCCTCCTCTTCGTGCTCGCATTCACGCCATGTAACGACCATCTTGCTCCGATAAATCTCTGAGAAACAAACAAGAGAAGAATTAGGATCCTGATTTGGGCAAAAAAGGCAAAATTTCCATGAAAAATCAGTGTATAAACTTTCCTCCTTATGCCCATCGTACCCTAGCTGTGTACTGGGTGGGATGCATACTGACTGGCTAATGGCCAGCTCAGTATGCATCACACCTTTCGATGTATACTAGGTGCGATGGGGAGAGAATGAATTGTTCAAACCCCAGAGGCCTAGGAAAACATGAAAACATGCTCAGAATCAGAAAATGAAAGAATGCAATTGAAGAGCTCAGGGTTAGCTCCTACCTGGTCCAGACGGCGCCGAAAATAGTCCACAAAATCTCCCAGAATCAGCTGATGAAAATCGAGGGGGAAAACACCTCCAAAGCTCCAACAATCTCAAATTTGAATGAAATGGTAAAATGAGAGGTAAAAACTACTTTTATGTTACTGTTCACGTAATTCAAGTAAGGTATTAGTTTTTTAACTCATTTTTCAATCATGTATTTACATTTCTAATCAGTTTGATGGAGCAATTGAACAGGTAGTATGACTGTCAAGAGAACATAGTGTTAATGGTGAAATTGAACATTTCTGACTATTATCACGAGCAATGTTTTTGCAAAGTTCAAGCTTGTTAAAAAATAAACCTAGCTATGAGCATATGTTCCCCCTAGAGTTCAAGCTCATTAAAAAATGAACCCACTTTTGGTAAATAACCCTTGTGATCACATTACTATCAGCGTTTGAGCCTTGGTCATGTTTTTACCTCCACCTTTTAGCTGATCATACACTTCCACTTGATTGTTTACCCTTTTGAGGAAGAACTGCGACGAGTGATTCTGTTAGCCATATTCTTTACACTGCCGTGATTGAAAAGTTCCAACCTTACCTGGAATTAGCTGCTACCCGAAAAATATCACTCGTTCCTCGAAGACAAGTCTCTTTTAAGCTCTTTTTAGACTCGTAAAATATAAAAAGATTGCCGAGCAATTGGCCTCTCCAGCGCGTTAAAGTGATTGGAAGTGCCATCCCTCCTCTATATTTTAATCTTTTTAGACCTCAGGGATCATTACACAAAAAGATCGAGCGCTTGTCTTTTTCATCTCGTAAAAGTGATTGGAAAAGTCATCCCTTTCGTATTATTTTATACTTTTTCGGACTTAAGGGATTATACTACGAAAAAGGATTACTAGAGTTTCCTTTCCGTCTGTTTTCAGACTCTCTAAAAGTGAAAAGGACCGAGTTATATTTGTCGTTAAACTCGTTAAAACAATAGCGACAAACTTGTCAATTACAGACAAGAGCGAGTTTCACTGTCGCTAGGCTCGCTAAAACATAGCGACAAGTTTGCTCGAAGGGCAAATTATAGAGCAAGCATATGTTATCCTCCTCAAGCTTGACAAAAATAAAGGGGTACTGATCAACAATGACTAGGGAAAAATGGGAAGAAATCTTGAAAAACTTTATTGGTAGCAGGTCGCTCTTGGACATGACACTTTAACTCCATCACCATGATTGAGTCAGGTTGGGTTATTCCGTTCACCGGTCATATCACCATTGGTCCTCCATACCATCCATTTTTGGTGTTAACGCTATCAATCCATTTTCAGTGTCGTCGATATGTTCAAGAGAAGTCGCTCAGAGAATTCACCAACCCAGCGTATGCCTCATCCGCTGCAATACCTTCACTCTCCGTTTTTCATGACCGCCACCCTGAACCTTGTATCATCAGATCGTTTTCACCTCCACAAAATCATTTGCTCCGTTCTATGTCGTAGATGTGGGATTCATTAAGGCCCTTCTACGACGGGTTGCTTCTTGTCAACATCAGCTCATTATCCAAGAAGTCGACTTAGGAACAACCCTTTCAGTACTTTGAAGCTTGCATGCCTCAATGGCAAGTTTCTCACTTCTGGCGACATGTTTACATCAATGGCCTTCGACCGAAAGAGTTTACGTTGTGTTCGACATTGACTCATGTATTCACACTACGTGAATTGTACTGCAGTACCTTGAGGGTCATTATCATTATCGGTGATTCCTCTCGCGCCTGTTAACAACTTGCATCATTGGCTGGTAATCAGGCGATGTCTTTCCATGTTCGACACCAAAACATCTTTTCACATGGATCGACTTGTACTCCGGGCGAAGATTGAATGAGTTTGAAGACCCCGGATATAGTTTCATCCATCCGGGCTGCGATATATTCAGGCAAATAAAGACATCAAATGTACATCATAGTTGCACAGATGATCATCCAAGCTAAGGGATGATGGCTCTACCAGAATCATCAGTCTGACACACAGATGATTGTCTATCCTATGTACATGAAAAGGAATTTATAAAGCTAAGCATGGCAATGCTCGCCTCAGCTAGATCACGAAAATATTATGAAGATAATGTATTGTATTGTATCTTATTATAGGTCACCTTCCAGTTCGAAAAACCTTGGATCCTCATGATACAACATTTCACCCGACATCAGAAGATTTACGACCTCATGCTTTAGGGGGCAATTGTTATAGACATATTTGGGCACCACAACCCCAATCACATATGTCCATAAACCAAGGGCTTCTAAACCCGTAAAAGTGTTGTTTCATACCCTAAAGGATCAAGGTCAGCGGATTACATCATTTCTCAGAAGTTCTCCTTGAAAAACTGCTCGGGACTGGTCAAAACTGGACCATCTCACCTGCTCCATGATCAGGGTGTGATGCATCTCAGCTATTGCACACGGGGGGTGCGATGCATACTGAAAAGCCCTTCTGTAGGGTGCGATGGGCGAGAGTAAACAAATGGCAGAGGCAGTTTGCTAGGTGGAAACCCAGAGAATCTTCTAGAAACTACTCATTTGACACTTGCCTCTCTGAATTCACCCAGGGATGAGTAAGAGATTATGAAATATCCAAGTGGAACCAAGAACTATCAGTGAAATGACACTAATCAAAATCGCAGAAGCTGACTCACCCACCTGCAAATCCCTCATCCTAGAGATCCAGAGGCTGGAATTTTGTATTTTGTAAGGAAGTGCTGTTGGTTTATCTGTGAAGCATTGTATTGTTGGGTGATCTAGCTTTTCATGAGGTGAAGAGGGATTTCATTCTGGGAGGATGGCGCTGGATCAGACAGCTTGTTTGTAATCCTCTCTTCTACTACTTCTATCAATAAAGCTATTTGAGTTTTCCTCCATATACTTGTATATTTCTTAATCTTGTATTAGTGTATGCATTTGTATGGTTAATATACATTTGATCCTATATTGTTTATGGTTATATATCTCTATGCTTTGATGGTATTATGTTGCTTTGACTCTACAGGTGTTCTTTGATGCGGGACAAGTGAGAAAGGAGTGGTGAAAGTTCTGTCAAAGGAGGGAGGAAACAAGCAGGGAGCCAAGCGAAAGACTGAAGTTGGTACTCTTTGCTTCTCTCTCATCTATCTCTCATAAAGGAAAACACAAGTAACTTTTGTTTGTTTGTTTCTAAGATAGCTACCCATCTTAGTGGGACTAGCAGCTCTGAATGGACACTAGTTTTCCCTGTTGTTTCCGGCAGTTCCGATAGTTCCAACAATTCCGACAATTCTGGTAGTTTCAGTAATTCCGGTAGTTTCGGCTTCTGCCCTTAGGATCTCTCCTCCTACTAAAACCCAAAGACAAGTAGAGAGGAAGAGATCCCAAGTGTGTTAAAATGACTTGAAGGCCACCTCTATTTATACTGAAACATTGAGCACAAGTGGGGTTTATTTGGTTGCTGGCCGACCTTGACGAATTGTCCCATAACACAAATAAATTCATATCTCCATGAATACTTATCGGAATCGGATGATCTCTAGATCAATCCTACACCTCTTGATGAGAGGGATCCAAGAGAAATATCAGCTTCCATTAGTAAGATGACCCACATGGAGTTTGGCCCTAGTTGCCAATTTTAACACTCCCTCTCAACTATGGAGAACTCCATCTGCTGATCCATATGTCCAACTGTACTATCTCTGCCATCAGTGCTCTGCACTTCTCTGCTCTATTGAGCTCTGCATTGTTTGCTTTACTGAACCATGAAGAATAAGAATTGATCAAGAATTTCTCATACCATTCGCTACTAACCCGAAGTCAGTTTCATTTGAAGAGAGTGTGTCACATCACTCTTACTGACCCGAAGTCAGTTTTATTGATCCCAGATCAATATCACAAGAGAGTGTCTCAAACCACTCATACTGATCCCAGATTAGTTTCATTGATCCCATATCAATGGAGGTCATCTTAGCATAGGGAGTACAGTAGATACATCAATGCGTCCATTGATAGTACTACTATGGTCCCTAACCCCATTTTCGTGCTCATTGATCGGATGAAAGGTACTTCCCATGAGTCCCAGATTGCATGGGTAGGATGCCTCGACAGGAGAACTAATCATCCTGTCCACAAGAGAACGAATATTCCTACTTCATAGTCACCACGGGAGAACTAATCATCCCGGCCCACAGGAGAACTAATCATCCTGTTTCACAATTGCCACGGGAGAACTAATCATCACAGCCCACAGGAGAACTAATCATCCCGGCCCACAGGTGTTATAGACATATTTGGGCATTGCAATCCCAATCACATATGTCCATAAACCAAGGGCTTCTAAACCCCTAAAAGTGTTGTTTCATACCCTAAAGGATCAAGGTAAACTGATTACATCATTTCTCAGAAGTTATCCTTGAAAATCTGCTCAGAATTTGTCAAAACTGGACCATCTCAGCTGCTCCATGTTTAGGGTGCGATGCATCTCACCTATTGCACACGGGGGGTGTGATGCATACTGAAAAGCCCTTCTGTAAGGTGCGATGGGTGAGAGTAGACAAATGGCAGAGGCAGTGTGCTAGGTGGAAACCCAAATAATCTTCTAGAAACTACTCATTTGACACTTGCCTCTCTGAATTCGCTCAGGGATGAGTAAGAGATTATGAAATCTCCAAGTGGAACCAAGAACTATCAGTGAAATGACACTAATCAAAATCCCAGAAGCTGACTCACCCACCTGGAAATCCCTCATCCTAAAGATCCAGAGGCTGGAATTTTGTATTTTGTAAGCAAGTGTTGTTGGTTTCTCTGTGAAACATTGTATTGTTGGGTGATCTAGCTTTTCATGAGGTGAAAAGGGCTTTCATGCTGGGAGGATAGCGTTGGATCAGACAGCTTGGTTGTAATCCCCTCTTCTACTACTTCTATCAATAAAGCTATTTGAGTTTTCCTCCATATACTTGTATATTTCTGAATCTTGTGTTAGTGTATGCATTTGTATGGTTAATATACATCTGATCCTATATTGTTTATGGTTATAGATATCTATGCTTTGATGGTATTACTTTGACTCTACAGGTGTTCTTTGAAACTGGACAAGTGAGAAAGGAGTGGCGAAAGTTCTGTCAAAGGAAGGAGGAAACAAGCAGGGAGCCAAGTAAAAGACTGAGGTTGGTACTCTCTACTTCTCTCTCATCTATCTCTCATAAAGGAAAACACAAGTAACTTTTGTTTGTTTGTTTCTAAGATAGCTACCCATCTTAGTGGGACTAGCAGCTCTGAATGGACACTAGTTTTCCCGATAACAACAGAACTAATCATCCCAGCCCATAGGAGAACTAATAATCTTGTTCTACAGTTGCCACGGGAGAACTAATCATCCCGGCCCATACGAGAATTAATCATCCTGTTCCACAGTTGCCACGGGAGAATTAATCATCCCGGCCCACAGGAGAACTAATCATCCTATTTCATAGTTGCCATGGGAGAACTAATCATCATGTACCACAGGAGAACTAATCATCCTGTTCCATAGTTGCCACGAGAGAACTAATCATCTCGGCCTACAGGAGAACTAATAATCTTGTTCCACAGTTGCCACGGGGGAACTAATCATCTCGGCCCACAGGAGAACTAATCATCTTGTTCCATAGTTGCTACGGGAGAACTAATCATACCGGCCCATAGGAGAACTAATCATCCTGTTCCACAGTCGCCACGGAGTATCACAGGGGAAGGTTTAACTTGTCATCTTGTACATAGCGCACCACTAGCGGAGGGTGAGTCGCCCTATGGTCGTATGTTGCTCCAGTGAGTAGTCCAAGTGCCCAAGAGCTCCTAGAGCTCAATGCATTCAACATGAAGGACCCTTATAAGAAGGTCTCTCAACGACTCCAAGTCATTCGGGAAAGTCACAGATTTGACCTTTCCCCGAGGCTTTGACAAAATGTCCACGACCTGTACATCAGTCTCAATGCGATGGAGCCTCCTTGCTCATCAACTTACCATATCCCAGATAAGGCAGTGTCTGATGTCTATCTTCTGGAGCAATTATCAAATACGGGATTCCTCAAAAATCAAATCGCCCTTCCGGTTGTCACAGAGAATCACAGTGGTATTCATCATGTGTACAAACAGCTCACTGAATAGCTTCCACAACTAGGCAGCTTCATACAAGATCATACTCGTAGCTATGTATACAGTCTCAACGGTGCTTATAGCAACTAACTTTTGCTTCCTGCTCATCCATGATATCGAAGCAGAACCTGCGCTGAGAAGTGCTCTAGTGATCCTCCACACTGTGTGCCCAATCAGCGTTCGAATAATCATGCACCTTCATATTTCTGGTAGTGTATTTGAATCCATGAGGGATTTTGCCCCGAAGATATGTCAGAAGATTCTGAGCACCAATCCAGTGAGGCTCAACCAAATATGAGCTCACCGTGCTAACTGCAGAACATATATCCGGACAGAAGTTCACCAAGAACATCAATGCAAATGAGTTTATGGAACTCAGAGGCATTTCTCAAATCTGGTTTGGCATCATCACCATATAACTTTTGAAAGTTAAGATCCTCGAGGTAGTCATGAGCTTGCAGTTTACCATTCCACATCCGGAATCCAACTCCCTCTTACTTCTACAAATGAGAGGGTCTGCACCTATTTGAAATAGGTCGTCCTCAGAAGGTGTTGGTATGAGAGGTCTATCATCCACAACCTTCAAACAGTGGTTTGGATTGACTTTACTCATAGTGAATCTCAACTTCGTCTGACAACTATCAATCCTCTCATGCTATGCCCGGGGAATTTTTCTTCAAGCCATAGACGACTTTCTTCCACCTGCATACGTGAGATCCATGATCATGAATATCAAACCCCTCGGGTTGTTCCAAACCCGTGAACTTGCTACATGAGGGGAATGGTCCCCTTGTAAGATTTTCCTTTGGTACATATCAGACATGTACTTTCATGCTCTTTTTGAATTCAGGCATCCTTGTCACCATTTGACTCATAGACCTCCGGTGCTATGTGTCAATGGACATGTTCCCCACTGGACTTCCTACAACTTGATACAACCCTGAACTCAAAAACATTTTTGAAAATTCTATTTTCCGACACGTACCTTTCCATCGATGAGTGCCACCCTGTAACGTTTGACTTGCATTTCTGAGATGGACACCAGGTTCTTCTTGCAATTAGGTACATAAAAGAGATTCTTGTAAATGAATAGAGTTACCCTCATTCAATTGAAGGGTAACATTCCATACACTCTTTCTGGGATAGGTGGCATCAGCTCCAAGTGTAATCCCACGATTGTTTCCATCTCTACCAAATTTGAGAGAGCACCCTTCTATTCAATGAGGTGCCTTGAAGAACTATGATCAATAAGCCAGATTCCCAAAGAATCTGAAGGAGAGGGCCAATACAAAAAACACTTCTTTATCTTATCAGAAACAACATTTGATTCTTCATACCTGGGGTTCCTTGTTTTCTCTGAAGAGTCAGCCATTTCCTTGATGACCTACATTACCTATCATCCCTCTGATCATTGAAGATCTCCCTGGAATGATTGTTATCATCATCAAGTGATGTGTCCCTACCTCAGACACTCCTTTGCATAATGGCTGAACTTATTGCAACCAAGGCATGTGCCTTTCCTTCAACCCTTAGATTCAGAATTCCCAACGAAGTGATCTTTAGGTAGGCCATCAGAAACTGCCGTTGTGCCATTCTGATAATATTCTCTGCTTTGACTTCACTCTCGGTGAATTTGAAGAGGGATGAGGAGTCCACTGATCCTTTTGTACTTTCCCAACTGTCTTCGATGATTGCTCTTTCACTCTTGCTTGGGCATTATCTTCACCTCAAATCTGATACCATGTTAATTTTAGGTATGTTCTATGCTTAGAGCAATTTATTTCAATTTTCAAAGTTAGCTCAATATCTTTTCCAGATTAGAAATCACATCAGCATTAAGGTAAACTGTAGATAGAACATAAACGTAAATCGCATAAGACAAGCCAAGACAAGAGGACACAAGATGTGGCGCTAGCCTGGGACAAACCCCAATGTGGGGAAACCCTTGATCAGTTCTTCTTATATGTTTTTCAATAGTTCAGTAGAGAGAGAGAGATAGTACATTTACAACAGAATTCAAAACTTTGACTTATCTAGATAAGAGCATAGATCATCTCTAAGAAGATGATACATGAGATTAGTTGAAGCCATTCTGCTTCAACCGATTCTCCAAGGTGACTCATTCACCTATCGTTGTGTTGCGTTTCGTCATCATGCTACACTACACTGTGCTGCACCATGCTGCACCCATCATCACTACGCTGCATCTTATCATGCTTCATTAATCATGATTGTACCCATCACTATACTGCATTATGTGCCATTGTTGCACCATGTTGCCATACTGACCTATGTGCTTTCTGCACTTTGCTTGCTTGTTGTCCCTAGCATGCTTGTTGTCCTTAACATGCTTGCTGTTGCATGCTAGCTATCCCTTGCATGCTAGCTGTAACATTGCATGCTTGGTGTATTTGCTGCTAAGTACCATACAATTGTCCCAATGTTAGTTAGTTGTCCCTTGCATGCTGCTCTCCTTCGGAGACAAATGCTTTGGCTGTTCCGAAAGTTCCCGGCAGTTCTGACAGTTCCGGTTGTTCTAGCTGTTCTCGATAGTTCGACAATTTCGGTAGTTCCGGCAATTACGGCTATTCCTGGCAGTTCGGGTAATTCCGGCTATTCCCGGCAGTCTTGGCAATTCTAGCAGTTCCGGCAATTCCCGGTAGTACCGGCTTTTCCTGGGTGTCCCAACAATTCCGACAGTTCCGACAATTCCGATAGTTCTCGGCAGTTCCAACAGTTTTGGCAATTCCGACAGTTCTAGCAGTTTCGACAATTCAGGCAGTTTCGGCAATTCCGATAGTTCCGACAGTTTCAGCAATTTCGACAGTTCCGACAGTTCCGACAATTCCGGTAGTTCCGGCAATTTCGACAATTCTGGCTTTTCCTGGTAGTTCCTGTAGTTTTGGATTTTCCCGACTGTTCCCGGCAGTTTCAGCGATTCCAACAATTTCGATAGTTCCGACAATTCCGACAATTCCGGTTATTCCTGGTAGTTTCGACAATGCCGACTTTCCCGATAGTTCCGGTAGTTCTGGCTTTTCCCAGCTGTCCCTGGCATTTCCGATAGTTCCGGCA
Organism: Pinus taeda; assembly: GCA_000404065.3. Taxonomy (NCBI): domain Eukaryota; kingdom Viridiplantae; phylum Streptophyta; class Pinopsida; order Pinales; family Pinaceae; genus Pinus; species Pinus taeda. The sequence goes on along the minus strand of APFE030742369.1, from coordinate 47,210 downwards.
GTTCCGGTAGTTCTAGCTTCTGCCCTTAGGATCTCTCCTTCTACTAAAACCCAAAGATAAGTAGGGAGGAAGAGATCCCAAGTGTGTTAAAATGACTTGAAGGCCACCTCTATTTATACTGAAACGTTGAGCACAAGTGGGGTTTACTTGGTTGCTGGCTGACCTTGACAAATTGTCCCATAACGCAAATAAATTCACATCTCTATGAATACTTATCGGAATCGGATGATCTTTAGATCAAATCCTACACCTCTCGATGAGAGGGATCTAAGAAAAATATCAGCTTCCATTAATAAGATGACCCACATGGAGTTTGGCCCTAGTTGCCAATTTTAAAATCCTTATTCTTGGGTTGCTTGCTCCTTCCTTTTGTAACTACAAAAATCTGATCATTGATGTCCATATAAAAAGAAATCCATATATTGAGATACATGGGTGGCAACCATTGTACTCACCAGTTCTTAGGAAAATCTTTTCATTTGCATGTTAGGTTCCTCCTTAACCGTGACTTGGTGCCAACTATCTCACATTCTGAGATTGCTTCACAATTTTTCCCCTTAATAGAATATTGAACATCTCCTACAACATTGAGTCAAATGCGAGTACCTACAACTGTGGTACATATTCCAGTTGTTCATTCCAAAAATTGATCCTACATGCTCTCCATGCATGACAGGGAGGACTTCATGTGTTACAAAATGTATTCTCAAATAACCTGCCTAAGTCTAGGCATTACAAATTGGACCAAAAACTTGGGGGTGTCAGGTACAACCGATCATGCATCCTTCCAACATTATATCTTTTTAATTCAAGTATGACAAGTATTTGAGTGTTGTACAACAACATCAAGATTAGCTTCATGATGTGCCAGAAACACGAGCCAATAAAAGAAACTATGTTTTCTTACTAGGGTTATCACCTAATGTCGATCCTGGTTGCGAGAACTCATTCCATTCATCTTCTATTCTAACTCTACAACGTTAGATATAAGTAGAGTCTAGATATTTAAACTTCCATTATCTACATTGGATTTTAGCCAAATAATCAATTCTAGCAATCAAGCAAGCGACTATACAAAATGTATGCTTAAATAACTTATGTAAGGTTAGCCATTACAATTTAGTCCAAAAACTTGAGGGTGTCAGGTACAATTAATGATGGAACACCTGTAGCATTACATCATTTCAATTCAGGTACAACAAGTATCTGAATGTTGTGCAATATCAAGGTTAGCCTCATCATGTGCCCTAAATATCAACGTGTAGAAAAACTATGATTACTTACTAGAGTTATCGCTTAGTGTTAATCCATTCTGCTAGAGTTCATTCCATTCAACTTTTGTACGAACCCTACAACCTTAGATTTAAGTATGGTATAGATATTTATGCTTGCAATATCATTGTATTTTAGCCAAATGGAAAACCCTTAACAATCAAAAATCGACTGAATTATGGCATCCATAATTAAGTGACTCGACACTTCTTTCTAACACTTACAAATCTAATATGTATTGAAGCATATCTAAACAACATCTGGAAAGCACAACATTTGCAACTTTCTTTTGAGATCAAGGTCTACGCAAAAAGAAGTGCGAATTGCTGAGGGGTCATTTTCTGGAGTTGAAATCCGCTGTGGGGTTAGGAAAAATCCTCATAATAATTTTTCCAATGATTCTCTCAGACTAGATTGCGAGTTTGACATCCAAATTATTGTACTTAGTTTTTCTACTGCAAATAATAATATAAACCCTCAACCGTTGCAACCGGTTCGCCCACATTGGGTTTTATTAGGGACATTCATCCAAAAATAGCGGCATCATTTTTATGTGTGCACACTAGAATTTCTCAGTTTCCAGTGCATTTATTTTCCATAGTATTTGATTGGTGTAAATTGCAATTGTGAATTATTCGTGACTCGTGAAATGAATGCTACTCTCTATGTGTCTTTGCCCTCTCCTTTTCTAACTTTGAAATGAGCCAAAAACCTAATCTTCAACGACTAAGATCTAATCATGAGATCAATGGCTTAATTTGAATTAAATTATTAAGTGACACACTTTATTCACTTTATTAATTAAAAGTCACTTTAATGAAAAACGTTCACTTAATTAATTAATTAATAAAGTGAACTTGTAGAAAAAAAAGATAATATACATTTAATGATGATTTCCATAAGTAGAGACGCTCATGAAAATACCATCCTAGGCTACAAACACTAACACTCCCTCTTAGCGAGGAAGGTATTTTCCACCAATGGCTCTATTTGAATTAAATTATTAAGTGACACACTTTATTCACTTTATTAATTAAAATTCACTTTAATGAAAAAACGTTCACTTAATTAATTAATTAATGAAGTGAACTTCTAGAAAAAAAGATAATATACATTTAAAGGATGATTTCCATAAGTAGAGACGCTCGTGGAAATACCATCCTAAACTACAAACACTAACACTCCCTCTTAGCGAGGAAGGTATTTTCCACCGCTCCAAGCTTGTGTCAGAACTAGACAAAATTGCCCTTCACCAAGGACTTGGTGAAAATGTTTGCCAATTTCTCATCTGTAGATATATATTGGAGCTTTTATTTGGCTACCATGTACTCTACCTCAGATGAACTTAGTGCTATTGAGGTTTGCTTCCTACCGAATCAGGAAATAACTACTGACCCCAAACTAAAGTAGCACCCAAAGGTGCTCTTCTGATTTATATCACTGCCTTCCCAGTCTGAACCTGAGTACCCCTGCAACCTAACACTATCTCCACCAAGATATTGCAATACATATCCTAATGTTCTTTGAAAATATTCGAGCATGTGCTTTGCTGCAATCCAATGAACTGCCCTTGGTTCCACTATGAATTGGCTCAGAGTGTTAACAACAATGCTGATGTTTGGTCGAGTGTTGACTAAATACATCAATGAGCAAGTCAACTGGCTGTACTATCTAGAGCTAGCCAACTCTAAAACTAAAGAATCAATACTCTTCAAATTGGTCACCATTAGAGTGGCCTTTAGAAATCCCTCCTCCATCTTGAATCTCTTTACCATCTCTAGAGTGTACTTCCCTTGTTCAAGGAAGAATTCGCTTGGTTTGCTATCAAACCTCAAGTCCTAGAAAGTAATGTATTGGCCCAATATCCTTCATTTGAAATTCTAATGCTAGATCTGACTTGCAATCTGCATTATTCTCTCTACACCTGTTAGAATGAGATCGTCCACATACAACACCAAAATGAGGGTCTTAGATCCAACCAACAAGAAGTATTGGTCGGTATTTCTCTCACTCTAGGTCAAGCCTTTTCCCTACAGATAATTGTCAATTCTGGCATGGCTCTAGGTGTCTGTTTTTGCCCATATAGGGATTTACAAAAAACCGATCGACTTGGAAGAGAGGGTTTGATTTTAGTTTCTGTAGCATTGGATGTGTTCTAGCCACAGGAGAGGCTTGAATGCATGAGATCTCCAATACTAAGAAATCGTTTCTGGAAATTCCACCTAGAAGTGTCTCAATTAGATTATTAACCGTTTTTTAAATATTTCCTAAGTCTAAACTTAGGGAATATGGTTAATTAATCAACATTAATTGAGATAAGGTGTCAATCATATAGAAACTCACTCGGATTGACTCCAACATGATCCTAGTGATTGATTAAGATTAAATCTTGGTCGTTGGTGCTCCAACAATGGATTATAAGAGGAATTCGATGGGCACTTAGAGAATATGCACCAGAGTCACTTGGAGAATTCGATTTTGCAGAGTAGCTGTAGATAGTTGTCGTAGAGTTCGAGCTTCAGTGAGGCAATAGAGATAGTGAGGGGCAGGGACAGTGATTCAAAGGATTTTTTCTAGATCTGGAGAGGCAACAGCAAGAAGGCCGAGTTATTCCCAGTTTGGCAAGGCAGAGGACTACATAGTTGCTTTAATTCGATTTGCTGAAGAGAAAGTAAGTCTCATTTCCAGAGGTCGGGCAGAGGGTCCAAAGTGCAGGAGAGGTGATTTCCTCAGCAGAGACAACTAGAAAGACCTCATCAAAGGCAAGTTAAATGCTTGACGTCATAGGGTCTATGTAGAGCAATGTAGAGGTTGACGCAGAGGGTCTAGGAGGCCAAGTTTTTTGAAGGAAGTTATGTTGGGATTGCTTGTGGAAGAAGGATAATTCCCTTAAAATAATATTACCCAAATTTTCTTGTTGTTGGATTTCTAGTTCCATGGATTTTACTCAGAATTCAATGTTGCTTAGTAATAAAAACCCTCAGTTCTTGCACCGGTTTTCCCAAGTTGGGTTTTTTCTTGGGACTTTTGTCCAAAAATAACAGTGTCATTTTTATTGTGCGCTAGTATTTTCTCAGTTTCCAATGCTATTTATTCCTGCAGTTTTATTTGCGAAGTTCATTTGTGAAGGTTGTAATCTGATTAATTTGATATTTTGCCTAACAAATAAATTTTAAATTAATGAACAATTAGAAGAATTAATTCCAGTTGCTGCAATAGGATTTCAGTTTTGGAATTTTCACATTTGAGCCTTGTTGAGGGACCTCAGATGGTTGATGCCAAGAGGATTTCATCTGCATTGTGGGATGAGGTTCAAAATGATGAGCCTTGGTATA